>JAXFYN010000987.1:0-38395 GCA_036172215.1 Camellia granthamiana
TAGTGCCCGAGTTTGCATTAGAGTATTGTTGGCTTTTTGGCTTTCGAAGGATATTTTAGTAAATGTGAGCGTGTCAGCAAGGATCAATTAGTCCTTACAGAAACTATAATTGCCAACCAATTATCAGACGATTGTGTTGTAGTTCTTTCAGCCTCAATGAAGAGGACTTTTACTGGTGGCTTGACTTAGGAGAAATTAAGAGAAATAACAATTTACTGTGAAGAGCAATCAAAGTATTTTATTAAGATGAACACTTACAATGGTCCAAACTCAGCCTCGAAGAGGTTTACAGCAACAGCCTACTTGAATCTACTTGAAACTACTCCTATGAATCGAAGTACAGTGCGGGTATTTAAAGAACAGATATTTAAAGTGCAGGAAATGTAAAACTGGAAAGATAAATATGAAGTAAAGACTGGTTTGTATGATCTGAGTCTGGGGGACTTTTCTGGAGACTTCCTTGCTATTTATACTTGTCAAGGATGACCTTCGAACTGTACTTCGAACCGTCGAACTGCTCCTCCATGATCGCTGATCATGCTGCCTTAGAAATAGTTCCACTACGCCATCACTTGCAATTGAACTTCCCTCCTGTATTTGAATTTGAATATAGGTAACCGTTGAGGCCACGTCATCTTGTATCTCATTACTGATCTAGTGCTACTCAGACCACTTGAGAACCAATATTTATTGCCACGTGTATGATTGAGATTGAAGGTTAAAATCATCTTCCCATAATACCCTCATTCTGCCACGTGTCGAATTGTAACTGGCTTTTACAAAATATGTAGCCAACATTACCCCCCGCACTAATATACCCAATACTTGGAGATATTAGTGGATCAAAAGCTTTCCCGCGCTTTTGGAACGTGCATGGAACCCATCTTCAGGAAACACAACCGTCACCTATTTAGTGATCATTGGCATTAACTCTCAACTTGTTGAACATCCCAATACCTTTAGCATTCGAACGTATCATGGCTCAATTGACTTCTCACTCTATTGATCAAGCATACGAAGAGCCATTTGAGTAATGCTGTTTCCCCTCGAAAGAATCTCCACGCATTCATTAGCCACCTTTACCCGCCCTTCTATATTCAGGTCATGGAGGCTTTCACAGATTATCAACCTTTGGACTACGAACATATTGCACTTAATCCCTTGGTTTACAAACATACAGATACAAGAAGTTTTTCCTCTAAACTCCCCTTGTACTTTGAACGAACTACTCTCAAGCCTTTGTTTCAACAAGTTGCAAATATGGACTTGGGAAGCTCTTCTTCACAAACTTCTGCTTGGGATGAAGCTGCAGTTTCTTCATCTTCTGGGGGTTCCAGATGGACGAACTGGTCAACACTTGAGTCCTGGGACTTAAGGGAACGAATTAATCACCATTTCGTTGAGTTCACTGACCCTTTAGATTTTCCTTCTTACGCTCGAAGCTCAGTGGTCTACCCTTATGTGCCCATTGACCTTCGACGCAGTTTGGAGGAGAATTTGCTTGTGGCCTGGTACACATCCTCTATGCCCACAAGGATAATGCACACTGCCCGATGTCTGGAAGAATCACAAGGGTATACCCCTTCATTTTTAGCCAAGAAGGCGAAGATTTGCTCTTCTGATTGGCTTGACTATGTTAATGCCTTTGTTCCTTCCGCTCCTGTGCCATCTCCTATAACAGAAGCATCCACACCTTCTTCTTCGTCTTCTCCATCTTCTGAAATAGAACCATCTACTCCTTCTTCTCCTCCCACTCTTTCCTGGATAGAGAAACTAAGGCTTGCCCTTCCAATGGACAAAGTCTTTTCAACTTACAATCCTCCATTATCCCCTTCTCCAACTGAGCGGAAACAAGCTCAACTTCTGCTTGCGGCCTTCTCTCACTTACCCTTCAATGTTCTTGAGGATGACACCCCTCTCAAGAATTTTCAATGGGCTTGTGACATTCTGACCAGAAGCCATGTCCTTAACCCCATTGCCCAAGCAGAACTTTACCTGTTCCTGGACCAACTCCCAGTGCTCCTCCACTGGCATCGGAATTCCAAGGTCACTATCCAATCTTTAGATCAACTTTCATCTCTCCGAACTCATGCCCAATATGAAGCAGAAAACTTCATCGAAGATTTCGATGACTTCAAAAATAAGGATTCTGCGTATTGGGATGATTTGGTTATAGATGAATCGGAACAAAAGTTGAGGGAGGAGGCTTTCGAAATAAAGGCAGAAGAGCTCTATTATGAAGTGAGAGCACACCAGCTTATGCAGCCAACATTGGAGAAAATAGAAGAAATAATAAAGAAAGAACAAACATTCATTGATCATTGTTGGATGAAATTCCATGATCTTGTTATTTATTCTATTCCTTATTTTTATGAGCTCGAATTTGTACCCAGATAGGGTCATTTAATGTGATTGTCTTGGCCTCAATATAAATAAAGTCCTTCTGTATTCGACATTGTTTGACTCTGTTTTGAAAACCAACTCACGACTTCGAATTGAACAATCTCATCCTTCGAATCTGGACTCAATTGTTTAAAGAAACGCTAAAAGAACCAACATGTCTTTTTCCAATTTATGGAGTATAGTTGACAATTCTGGCTGATATTACCTGAAATTGATGCTTCGAACTCTAGCAATATTACTCCTCAAAACTAACTATAACCAATATATGGTCATGGTTAATATAGCCACTCAATTTCAAACTGACTGTTTTGCTTCGAAGAATAATCCATACTGTTTTGCTTCAAAAGCAATTCCAACCAATTGATAGGTTTTAATGCTTCGAACAGTGCTTATCCTTAAAGGATTCCAGGAGTTGCTTCAAAGGTTACTACTTTGATTAATAACCCTCGAACAGGCTTTTAAACCCTTTGAAGTGGACCACTATTCGAACATCCTAACATCTTTAAACATATAGTATGCTTCGAAGCCGGCTGATGTATTTCGAAGCCGTTGTTATTTGATTTCTGGCGCCAAAATTTTGGCTTCGAAGCCAAGTACCCCGCTTCGAAGCTAATCTCAGCATCTGGGTTATTTTCTTTCCCTCAAAAAACTATCAATATTGGAAGAGACTCCTCATATTCGTACTTTTAGTACTTAACGACTTACGCAATATATTTTTCAGACACAAAGCCCTCCCCCTTTTTATGTTTTGAAATCACTTGCCTTTCAACACACAAACCCTCATATCCCTCACTTCTTTATACTTTCCCCCTCCCTTTTCAAAAAAGCGTACCATCAATGGCCTCTTCTTCATCAGAAGTACCAATCGTAGAACGTGTGAGCTCATCCGTAGCCTTGAAAAGGCTCATTGATGTAGAGTGTGAGAAATACAAGGCTGGGGGGAAAAGCGCCATTGACGGGCGTGTCTTTGTCCCTCGTCGTCATGAGCGACAAGACTATGTGCTTGGGCCAATCTTCAAGGAGATCCCTATGGAGCTCCCAGCTCTGTACCCTCGTCTGGAAAACCAATGTCTCATTTATGAAGGTGGTCTTGATTGGAGGAACTGGAGAATCAATCGCCCCCACCGATGCTGGCCCACGATGAGACCGGAGTGGCAAGAGTGGTATGATCGGGTTATCCCTGCGAGGACATTGGACCTTCAAGAGCTCTGCCTCCTCGATGCTCTCCGATTATCTAGGGTAATTATCCCGGAAGACCCTTTCTTAGTCCCTGCTGCTTTATGCTTTTAGAACCCTATCTTTAATTTCTTTCAATTTAGATGTGGGATGATGGCTCCTACTGTTCTTGATATTTGCCATCTACTAGGGGTGTCCCCCATCGGTACCATTATTACACCAGACTTTCCTGATTCAACAGTCTCTTTCTCCCTACCCTCACTAAACTTATCTTACAGTGATTTTGTTAAAGCTGAAAATAAGAAAGAGGGCCCGGTAACTGATAGGGAACTCTTTTCCTTCTTGTTATATTGGCTTTGTAAATTCCTCTTCTGCACCTCTTCACAAAGAATTATGCCTGAATTTGCTCCACTTGCCAAGGCCTTTGTTTTGCAAAAAAAAGTAGCCTTAGCCCCATACATTCTAGGCCATGTATATAGAGTTTGTTCCCTTTTTTGTGAGAAGCCTTTAGATGCGAATCAAGGGGGGCCATTCTGGATCCTTCAGCTTTGGCTTTTTGCCTATTTCACTGAACTACAATCCAAATGCCTTAAATTTTCTGGGTTACATTCTCTCACCCATGGCATAAGACTAGCCAATGCTTCTCTTTATCCTTCCTCTTTTGCTTTTTATTTCTCTTTCTTCCATCAACTACCAGCCGCCCTTCCTATTCACCGTTTTCGTCCCTTCGAGACCAACATAGGTCCACCTTGGTTGAATCACTTCTTAAGTGACAAACTCTATGCTTCACCTATTCATAAGGACATATGGGCCTCCCTTCTGCTTCCTAGAGAACTGTTCATCGGGACCACGAACCCCAGAGCTTATAAATGTATAGCAGAGCCTTATTGTCCTGCTCAATTTGCTAGACAATTTGGTTTCACCCAAGGGGTCCCAATACCCCTCTGCAGCAATACCAATCTGAGCCTTACCAGGAGAGATCTGAAAGCAACAGGCTGCCTTCAAGTTCTTAGATGACTTGGCTAGTTTTGAGTACACCCCTTTCCTTCCTGAAGGCACCGCATTGAAGAGATACCAAAATTGGTGGGAGCATAATATGGAAATCTACTTAGCCATTTCACCTCAAAGTCTACTAGAGGTGTTGGGTGTGGCCAAGCCCAAGGGAGCCGAAACTGTCCCTTCCTCCACTGTGCCTTCTACAACCCAGTCCATTCCTGCTACATCAACTCCTTCGAAATCCACCCGGGCTGCTTCGAAGAAAGGTATATGCCTTTGTTTTCTTTCCTTAGACTATCACTATGATGCTTGTTTATCTTATTTTTGATTCTTCTCCTGCGAAGGTGGTCAGCAGCAAAAGAAAAGGACACTATTCGATCCTGAAAAAATAATAACTGAGGTGCAAGAAGAAGAAGATCCAGAGCACGAGTCACCCTTGATAAGGAAAACAAGAGTGGCTAGTTTGGTTCAAGAGGAGACAGCTGCTAAAGAGGTAGAGGAGGTGCTTATCTCCAGGGAATCCGAGTCTCAGACTGAAACAGCTAAGAAAACAATTGAGGAGCAAACAATACCAATCCATAGAAAAAAGAGAAGAAAGATGACTGTCTCTCCCTCCGATTTTGCTGAGGACTCTGATTCCGAAACAATCGCCCAAGCAATAGGGAAAAGGAGGAAAGTGACTGCTTCGACCACTACCTTAGTCGAAGATCCCATCCATGAGGCAACTGCCAAGGCTGTGGACCAAGAACATTCCAAAGCCATAATTGTTTTTGAAAGGGCTGAGAAAAGACGCCAGCAACAAATTTTAAGAGAAGAAGCTGCTGCTGCCGATATGTTGCAAAGGGAAATAGTAAGAAAGCAACAGGCTGCCCAACATTACTCCCTTCGCAGCTCTCCCATTTGTACAAATACCACCGGATCGAGTAATTTCTTTCACTCTTCCGCTGTTTTCTTTTTATCAATTTTTTAATACTAGATTTTGACAATCCTTTGTATTTCTTCCTCTTGCAGCAACAACTACTGCATTTATCTTCCCAGCAAGGCCTCCTTCGATATCAGTTGAAGTTGACCAAATGCAACATGTGAAGACCATCCAAATCACATTCCCACTCTCTAAGCCTATATTCGATACACCTTTTTTGAGCCCAAGCATCCCTACGTCTCTTTTCCTTGGCTTACAGCCATATCTCCCTTTTTTGACTTTTAATCTGCCTCAGTCTTCTTCTTCTTCGAGCCTTGCTCTCCCTCCTTCCTTCACAGAAATTCCGAGTGCTATTCCATCTCTGATGGCAGTTGATTCTTCCTCAAAGGGTGCTGGTAGTTCTCCAATTCATGGTTCATCACCTATGCCTACTTCCAGCCCCTCCTCTCTTGACTCGTTGGTGGCTAAGACCATAGAGGCTGCAAAAGATGCTCCATCCATTTCTCCCATCCCCATGCAGTCTTCTGTGTCCTTCACCACAAAACTTTCCATGCCCTTTATGTCCAGGGATGAGGTAGACATCTTCGAAGGAAAGCTAACTAGTCTCTTCGACATACCTTCTACCTCTCCAGCAGTTAGTGCTGAGGCTGAGCCATTAGCTTTGGCCGACTCCTTGCTAGAAATTTTCGAGAGTCTTCCTTCCTCTAGCAGCAAGCCTTCTACACCTTCGATAGATATGGACGCATGCCTGGAACTGCTGACTTCTTTTTCGAGGATCCCCTTCGAGGCTCTACAAAGGCCTATCATCAGGAATGGGTTCCTTCAATACTGCAACATTGCTGAGCAGTCTAGCCTGAATGCCTCAAGTCATCTATCTCAGGCTGCAGCTACTATTGACTTCTATCTCAACATTTGTCATGCTGCTCAAACTGCGGATGAGAAGCTAGCTAGGGACCAGAGTTTTGCTTCCCATGTGCATACTGAGATATCAACGCTTAAGGAACAACACTCTTTTGCCTCCCACTTTCGAGTCCAACTGCTGGAGAAGAAAGCTCGTCTCGAGGAGGAGTTGGCTGCAGTAAACCAAGCCTTGGTTAGAACTGATACAAAATTGCACATCACCAACCAAGAGCTGGCTGATCGAAAAGAAGACATGGCTGCAGCTATTCAATTGTTTCCATCACTTAGTAGCAGGAAATCCACTATACAAAAACAATTAAGAGATTGTAATGATTTCTGGGCCAATTTGTGGCACAATGTATTCAACTCTTTATAAAAGAACAAATTTTGTCCATCATTTGAGTAGTCTTATGCTTTTGTATTTCATGTTTATTTTATTCCTTGTGTTTCCCAAATGGTTGGAAAATAAGGCTTCAAATATCTGCCATTAATCTTCTTGGGATGTACATATCCATTCAAATTTCTTAAATGGTATGCTCCAAAAGGCAAAACTCTATGAATTTGATATGGTCCTTCCCAGTTAGGTGACCATTTGCCAAACTTATGGCTTTTAATTCCTATTGGGAGTATTGTTTTCCATACCAAATCACCTTCATCAAAGCCAATATGTTTGACCCTCTTATTATAATTCTTGGCAGCTTTCTTCTTTTGGAAAAGAATGTTGTTTAATGCCAAAATTCTGGCTTCATCTACGCCTTCTAATTCCAAGCACATACTTTGATGGTACTGCTCAGGATCTAACTGATCTTGGCATCTTACCCTCAAAGATTTGACATTAATCTCTACAGGTAAAACTGCATCATGCCCATATACTAAGGCATAAGGAGTAACTCATGTGCTTGACCTTGGGGAGGTTCTGTAAGCCCATAACACATCTAACAATAGATTATGCCAATCCCTAGGATTATCCTCCACAACCTTTTGTATTCCTTTTTTCAAGGACTTATTGGATGATTCAGCTTGACCATTGGCTTGTGCATAATAAGGTGTGGAATTAACAAGACTAATCCCAAATTCTGTCACAAAAGCTTTCACCATTTTCCCATCGAACACAGTCCCATTATCAACTGTTATGGTTTGTGGGATACCAAATCTATGGATCAGATCTTTAATGAACCCAATAACCTCTGTTTGGTCTACAGCCTTGTATGGCTTAGCTTCGACCCACTTAGTGAAGTAGTCAGTGGCCACTAGAATGAAACAGTGATGCTTCGAAGAGGGTGGGTGTATTTTTCCCATCATATCCATGGCCCATCCTCTGAATGGCCAAGGCTTCACTACTGCATGTAAATCAGTTATAGGCACATGCCTTATTGTGCCATGCTTCTGGCATGCTGTCACGACCCAAACCCGGCCCTATGGGTTTAGCACCGTAACTGGCCAGTAATCCGAGATTACCGAAGGCCTGCAGAACAGTAATACAGTAAAACAGAGTACAGGGCCTGGCAGAAGCCAATACAGTAAATAACTAGTGTCCATTGAGCTGTGAAAATCTGTATGCCCAAAAACATTTCTCATGCATTCATTCAGTTTAACAGTACAGTCTATATACAATCATATACAACATTCAGTACGGGAATCAAATCCCTCGATAACAGTACAGTAAACAGTAAACAGTTTATACAACTATACAAAACAGTCAAGAGACAGGTGGGGGACACAAAAACACCCCAAGCCATAGCATGGCGTCTCGGAACCTCGCAGTGAGGCACATAGGCTGGCTTGACAAAACTGGGGGACTAACCCACGCTCCTAGCTCCGGTCTGGCTGCTGAGAACCTACATATATATATAAACAGTGAGCTAAAGCCCAGTGAATAACAATAAGTGTAAAGAGGTTATGAATGAATGTCCTTACAGTAATGAAATCAATTCATTATACAGTATTTCGATCTTTCGGTATTTTAGTCAATCAGTATTTCAATCAATCAATCATATGTGGTACATCCATTAGCCTATAAACAGTAGGTCCAGAAGGACCGAGTCTTAACAGACCCAACAGTAGTGATGGCCATCAGTCAGTAAACAGTATGGTTCCACAAGGGAACCAACAGAGCTCTGTAACAGTCAATAACAGTAGGTGCTAAGGATGCCACAGTACAGTTCAGAAATAAAGGACATACATTCATTCAATAAACAATATCAGTTCAATAAACAATTCAGTTCAGTATTCAAAAGATAACCATTTTGAACATATCTTTACACAATCTGTTACTCACAGAGATTGGGCTAATAGCAGCTAGAGCGCGTCCCCGAAAGCCAACCCTAAACAGTCAATAAATAGAACACACACTAAGTTCACAGTCGGGAAGGATGATAATTAAATCCCTAAATTTCCTCGGTGTGGTTCTATGTCCAAATCCTCATTAAGATGCCTTAAACTAGGCCTAAGAATGCCTAGAATGAGATGAGGATGCAAAAATACACTTGGAAGGCATTTTTCAAAAGTTGCTGAAAATAGGAGCCTCGCTCGAGCGAGCCTTCCTTCGCTCGAGCGAGCTTCCAAAATCAAAGGCTTCGCTCGAGCGAGGAATCCTTCGCTCGAGCGACCTGCATGAACAGTAAAAGTACTGGATGCTCGATTTTTACGCGCGATACCACGCTCGATGCTCGCTCGAGCGGATCCCTGTACAAAGGTGCTCGCTCGAGCGAGGAAGCAAAATCTGGAATTTCCAGATTTGTCTCCCAAGTTCGAACCAAGCATTCAACCATCCAAAACTCAACCTCTTGGGCCCAAATTCTGGGAAAACATTTCAAACTCATAGTACAACAAGTTGTAAAGCGCAATTTATGAATTCAAGCCCCAAAGGTTGGTCAATTAAAACCATTTTTCAAACCCATTTCATGAACAATCTTTAAACATGCAATGCATGAACTTCAAACCAAAATCAATGTTCAAATCTTGCTCTATTGAGCTCCAATCTTTGAAAACAACTTGAAAACATGGATTATGATAAAAACATGGACATGCATGTATCATTCTCAAGAATTCAACTTCAAACCCACTAAATTCAACATGCATGCAACAATGGAACTTCAATCTAATATGCTAAGCTTAAAACATGACTTAGCTCAACAATTTAGCATGAAACATGCAAGAACAAGTTTAAACTCAACAATGAGAAGGTCAATGATCTACCTTAGGTCTTGTATTCAAGGTTTAAGAGCTCCAATTGCCAATTCACACTTCAATTTCAAGCAATCCAAGCCAAATTCTACAAGACTAAGTCAATTCTCCCTCTCTCTCCCTAAACCTCTTCTTTGGTCGGCTAGAGCAAGAGAAATGGCTGATGAAATGAAGTTGTTCAAGTGTAATACAATTCTCTAATGTGTTGTCTACATGGCCCACTACCAATGGCATAATTGTAATTAAGCCCAACTCTTCAATTAACTTAATTTAATCTAATTTACTCATTCCTAATCAATTTTCAGATAAATATATCATTAAATCACAAATATTCTCCTGATTACAAAACACTAAACGATTCCTAAATCGGCCGCCGATAAGGCCTTCAATTAGCAGTTTAAACATATAAAGTCAAACAGTTAATCAATCAATCAAACAGATGCAATATACAATTCAATAGGTAAACTCATTCAATTTCAGTTTCGATTTTAATCGGTCCATTCAGTACTTCGGTTGATTCGATTATCTCATTATCAATTCAGTTTAGCGGTAATCAGTAGATAATTCAGTGGTTAATCAGTAATCAATACGAGGGTTGTCACAGTCTCCCCTCCTTATAAGGAGTTTAGTCCTCTAAACTCGAGTTACCTACAGTTTGGAAGAAAACAGGGTTCAGTGGAAACAGTTCCGGATATCTTTTAGCCATGTCATCTTCCCTTTCCCAAGTGGCATACACACCACCATGGTTCTGCCAGTCAACTTTCACTAGCGGGATCTCTTTGTTTCTCAGTTTCTTGATCCGTCGATTTACAATCTGTATAGGCCGTTCCTCGCAAGTGTAGTCATCACTCAACACTATTCGAGTAGGCTCAATCACATGGAATGGATCCCGGAGATAATCTCTCAACATCGAAATGTGGAAGACGTTATGCATATGCTCCATTTCAGGAGGAAGTGCAACTTGATACGCCACCGGATTGATTTTCTCAACAATCTCATAAGGTCCAACGTATCTCGGCGCTAACTTGCCTTTGACTCCAAAACGAGTCTGGCCTTTCGTTGGTGTCACTTTCACAAAAACATGATCACCCACTTCATACTCTCGGTCTCGTCTTCTAACATCTGCATAACTCTTCTGTCTACTCTGTGCAGTTTTCAATCTTTGCTGTATCAGTTTTACCTTTTCTGTCGTTTCATAAACAATTTCGGGCCCAAGTAACGGCCCATCTCCAACTTCTGCCCAGCAAATCGGAGATCTACACTTCCTGCCATACAATGCCTCGAAAGGCGCCATACCAATGCTCGAATGGTAGCTGTTGTTGTAGGCGAATTCAGCCAATGGCAAATGACTTTCCCAGTTTCCCTGAAAATCAAGGACACACATTCTCAGTAGATCCTCTAGAGTCTGGATGGTCCTTTCTGACTGTCCATCTGTCTGAGGATGATAGGCACTACTCAGCCTCAATTCAGTACCCAATGCAGTCTGTAGGCTTTGCCAGAACCTCGATGTAAACTTCGAATCCCTGTCAGAAACAATAGACACAGGCACTCCGTGCAGTCTCACAATTTCATCAATATAGATAACAGCCAATTTGTCCGCATTATAAATTGTCTTGACAGGTAAGAAGTGAGCAGATTTAGTCAGTCTATCAACAATAACCCAAATAGAGTCCATACCTTTTCTGGAGCGAGGTAATCCAACGATAAAATCCATCGTGATATGCTCCCATTTCCACTCTGGTATGGGTAAGGGCTGCAATAATCCAGCAGGTCGTTGATGTTCCGCTTTGACTTGTTGGCAATGAAGACATTTGGATACAAAGTCGGCAATTTCTTTCTTCATTCCCGGCCACCAGAAATTCAATTTCAAGTCTTGATACATTTTCGTATTCCCTGGGTGGATAGAAAATTTTGAATTGTGGCCCTCTTGCAGAATTCTTCTTTTCAGTTCAGTGTCATTCGGTACACACAGTCTATCTTGAAATTTCAGTACATTGTTCTCAAATTTGTATCCCGGTCTCGGTTTCGAATCTCTTTCTTCAATAATCCTCTTTAAGAAATCATCCAGTTGCTGTTTCTCTTTAATCTCTTCAATCAAGGCTGGTTGAGCAGAAATAGCAGCTAAGGTTCCACCTTGTTCCTTCAAAACAATTTCAATTTCAGACTTTTCAAGATCACAAAGCAACTCTTTCTGTCCAGTCAGCAAACAGGCTAAGTTCCCAATCGATTTTCGGCTCAAAGCATCGGCAACGGTGTTGGCTTTTCCCGGATGGTACAAAATCTGCAGGTCATAATCTTTTATCAGTTCAAGCCATCTCCGCTGTCTCATATTCAGTTCTTTCTGAGTGAAAAAGTACTTCAGGCTCTTGTGGTCAGTATATACTTCACATGTCGCCCCATAAAGATAGTGACGCCAGATTTTCAATGCAAATACCACTGCGGCAAGTTCTAAGTCATGGGTCGGGTAGTTCTTTTCATGTGGTCTCAACTGTCGGGAAGCATAAGCAATAACTCTCCCATTCTGCATTAAAACACACCCCAAACCCTTATGAGAAGCATCACTAAATACAGTATAACCATCCGTACCTGAAGGTAGAGTCAGAATTGGTGCAGTCACAAGTCTAGTTTTCAACTCCTGAAATGCTGATTCCCGTTGGTCAGTCCAGTCAAATGATATCCCTTTCTGTGTCAACTGAGTCAGAGGTAAGGCAATTTTGGAGAAGTCTTTGACAAATCTTCTGTAATATCCAGCCAATCCCAAAAAGCTTCGGACTTCAGTCACGTTGGTTGGTCTAGGCCAGTTCACTACAGCTTCAATTTTCTGCGGATCAACAGAAATTCCATCTTTGCTAACAACATGCCCCAAAAACATAACATGATCAAGCCAAAACTCACACTTAGACAGTTACCATACAGTTTCTGTTCTCTTAAGGTTTGCAGGGCAAGTCTTAGATGGTGTTCATGTTCTTCTACAGTCTTAGAATAGATCAATATGTCATCAATGAATACCACAATAAAATCATCAAGGTATGGTTTAAAAATTCTGTTCATGAGGTCCATAAATGCAGCTGGGGCATTCGTGACTCCGAACGGCATAACTAAAAATTCATAATGACCATACCTCGTTCTAAAAGCAGTTTTGTCAATGTCTTCCGGTTTGACTTTCAGTTGATGGTACCCCGATCTAAGGTCAATCTTGGAAAACACTTGTGCACCCTGTAGCTGATCAAATAAATCATCAATACGCGGTAAGGGATATTTGTTCTTTACAGTTACCTTGTTCAATTCGCGGTAATCAATGCACAGTCTCAGCGAGCCATCTTTCTTCTTTACAAACAGGACAGGTGCACCCCACGGTGAAGTACTGGGTCTAATAAACTTCTTGTCTAACAGTTCCTGCAATTGTACCTTCAATTCTTTCAGTTCAGTTGGAGCCATTCTGTAGGGAGCTTTAGACATTGGCTGTGTACCCGGAATCACATCAACAGTAAATTCAACTTCCCTATCAATCAAATCCCCTGGCAGATCATCTGGAAACACATCTGGGAATTCTCTGACTATAGGAATGCAATTCACATCAGTTTTAACATTATCATTAGCAGATACAGTCAGTACAGAACACAGATATCCTTTACATCCCTTTCTAATCAATTTGACAGCTTTTACAGAAGAAATCAGATACGGAGGAGGTACTACTCCAACTCCACTAAATACGAATTCAGGTAAACCCGGTGGACGAAAAACTACTTGTTTTGTTACACAATCTATAGTGGCATGATATTTTTGTAGCCAATCCATCCCCAATATCACATCAAAATGATCTATGTTCAACGGTAGTAAGTCAATAAACAGATGCATATCCCCAACAATGATTTCACAAGCAGGATACATATATGCACATGTCATGGATCCTCCAACAGGTGATGATACAGCTAACAAGTAATTCATAGGTTCTAAGGGTCTATTCAATTTCCGTGAAAAAGCATGCGACACATAAGAATGTGTAGACCCCGAATCAATCAATACATATGCATTTTGAGCACAAATAGAGAGGATACCTGACACAACGGTCTCAGTATTCTGAACATCTCCCGGTACTAGGGCAAACACTCTGCCCTGCCTCACAGGCTCTTTCCCGGTAGCTTTGGGGTTAGGCTTTGGTGCTACATTTGATGCTGCTGCGCTTGGTGCAGCTTTACCACTAGCTGGTGGAGCAGAAGGGCAGTCTTTAATTCTGTGGCCCACCTTGCCACATCTGAAGCAAGCTCCTGAAATCTGGTAGCAAACCCCTTTGTGTTTATTGCCACATACAGAACAGGGTGGAATGAATCCACTCCCTTGGCTGGGGCTAGTTGTTGACCCCGTATTCTGTTTCTTGTTCAACTGATTGTGCTTGCCTTTCTTAAATTTGAAACCCTGTCGTTTACCATGCCATTCAGTTGTTGGTGTTTCAGATTGTTTCACTGCTGCAATATTTGACTCGGCCATCAATGCACGGTCGAGCACACCCACATAAGTTAGCATTTTCAAAACATTTATTCGGTCCAGTATAGCAGCACTAAGGCCTCCTTCAAACCTTCTGGCCTTCTTATATTCGGTGTCCACCATCTGTGGTGCATATCTGGCAAATTCGGTGAATTTCTTCTCATACTCGGCAACAGACATTGTGCCCTGTTTCAGTTGTTCAAACTCCGTTACTTTTCTGTCCCTGATGCACTGAGGGAAATACTTTTCAAAGAAGGACTCCTTGAACTGAGCCCAAGTTATAATAGCATTTGTATTGCGGGTTAACATCCACCACCTTCTTGCTTCTTCCTGAAGGGTGAAGGTTGCTAACAGTACTTTGTTGGCTTCGGAACACGGAAACATTTCAAACAACTTTTCTGTTTCAAGCACCCAAGCTTCAGCCTTTCACTACAACAAAAAAGGTCTATGGTGACGAAAACGCGTGACGAAAAAATATTTAGTCTCCAAATATGCATGTTTTAGTGATGAAAATAAGATTTCGCCTCCAATTATATTATTTTCAGAGACGAAAACCAAATTTCGTCACGAAATGCTTAAAATCAAATAAAACAATAGGTGACGAAAATTTTATTCGTCTCTAAATTTTATTTTTCGTCACAAAACAATTTTCTGCCCTTGGAAAATTTGGTGGAAGATTTGGCACCATTTTGGAGACGAAATTTGTCGTCACCATTGTAAAAAATTTTAGAGAGGAAATAATTTCGTCTCCAAATGTATTATTTTCAGAGAGGAAAACCAAATTTCGTCACCAAATGCTTAAAATCAAATAAAACAATAGGTGACGAAAATTTTATTCGTCTCTAAATTTTATTTTTCGTCACAAAACAATTTCCCGCCCTTGGAAAATTTGGTGGAAGATTTGGCGCCATTTTGGAGACGAAATTTGTCGTCACCATTGTAAAAAATTTTAGAGAGGAAATAATTTCGTCTCCAAATGTATTATTTTCAGAGAGGAAAACCAAATTTCGTCACCAAATGCTTAAAATCAAATAAAACAATAGGTGACGAAAATTTTATTCGTCTCTAAATTTTATTTTTCGTCACAAAACAATTTCCCGCCCTTGGAAAATTTGGTAGAAGATTTGGCGCCATTTTGGAGACGAAATTTGTCGTCACCATTGTAAAATATTTTAGTGAGGAAATAATTTCGTCTCCAAATGTATTATTTTCAGAGAGGAAAACCAAATTTCGTCACCAAATGCTTAAAATCAAATAAAACAATAGGTGACGAAAATTTTATTCGTCTCTAAATTTTATTTTTCGTCACAAAACAATTTAGAGCCCTTGAAAAATTTGGTGGAAGATTTGGCGCCATTTTGGAGACGAAATTTGTCGTCACCATTGTAAAAAATTTTAGAGAGGAAATAATTTCGTCTCCAAATGTATTATTTTCAGAGAGGAAAACCAAATTTCGTCACCAAATGCTTAAAATCAAATAAAACAATAGGTAACGAAAATTTTATTCGTCTCTAAATTTTATTTTTCGTCACAAAACAATTTCCCGCCCTTGGAAAATTTGGTGGAAGATTTGGCGCCATTTTGGAGACGAAATTTGTCGTCACCATTGTAAAAAATTTTAGAGAAGAAATAATTTCGTCTCCAAATGTATTATTTTTAGAGAGGAAAACCAAATTTCGTCACCAAATGCTTAAAATCAATAAAAAAAATACAAGAAATCTAGGCTATTGTGACAAAATTTGGTGACAAATTTTTTTTTGTCTTCAAATTTAATCCAAAGATGTCGAAATATTAATTGTCGCTTGTTTTAATTTTTCTCAAAAGTATAGAAGACGAAAACAAAATTTCGTGTGCAAAAATGAGGCGCCAATTTCATTTGTATTGGTGCAAATTATTTTAGCTCATTAGAGACGAACATTTTTGTCACAAAATATTTTTTTTTTGTGACGAACCTAATTCGTCGCCAATAAATTCCATACCTATTAAATGATGTCGTTGCACATTTCCATTTATTAGGCGACAATTATATTTTTGTCTAGGAAGGATAAGTTATGGAAGATGAAAATATTTCGTCACCAATAAACATTCCATCATGTAGACAATGTCATTTCATCTTTCTATTAAATAGACGACAAATATATTTTTGTTTCAGAAGAATAAGTTGTGGGAGACGAAAATATTTCGTCACTAATAAATTCTAATTGATTGCGTGACGAATATATTTTTCGTCTCATAAGGTTAAGTCATGGAAGACAAAAATATTTCTTCACCAATAATAAATTCTTTGTTCTGGTATTGAAGGATACAAAAATATTTTATCACTAATCATTTCTCTTTATTAAAATGCTGTGAAACTGTGACCCCAAGAGATACATTCTGACACTTATCACTCATTTTCATGTACACGGACCTTGAAGTCGTGACCCAAGAAAACATTTTCTACAAACCCTCATTTCTCTCTCGCACTTGAGTTTACTCCTCTCTCACAAGAATTGAAGTCGTGACTCAAGAAGACACTCTGTAAACTATTTCTTCTATTTCGCACTAAAGCCCCTCTCTTCTGTCTCACACTTAAGCCCTTCGTGCATGCTAGCATTGAAGCTATTATCCAAGAAGGTACCCTATGCAAACCCACTATTCTTTCTCACAGTGAAGGCCCCTCTTACACGCAAGCACTTTTTCTCATTGTCTGAACCAATTCTATCATTTCCGTCTAGAACACTCATTTCAGAAAAATCGAAGGTCAAAGCCTCTCTCCACAAAAAAAGAAAAAGAAAAAGATAATTAATGTAGCTATTTTTTTTTTGCGAGAAAAAATACAAAGAAACAAATAAGAAAAAATTTGTAATTTCAAAATTAATAGAAAACATTACCTTGTTTAGTATGGAGTTTTCAATAATTAATTTTTAAAATTTGGTGATAAAATTTATTTTCATTTTAGAACGTAACCCAAACATGACCAAATATTACTTTTGTCGTTTCTTTTAATTGTTCTCAAAACTATAGGAGACGAAAAAATAAATTCGTCAGGAAAAAAGAGGCGCCAATTTTTTTTTCTTGTTGGCGCCAATTATTTTAGCTCATTGGAGACGAACATTTTTGTCACAAAATTTAAAGTTTTTTGCGACAAAAGGAATTCGTCACCAATAAATTCCAAACTTATTAGACGATGTCGTTTCATTTTCTTATTTATTTGGTGACAAATATATTTTTTGTCTGGGAATGATAAGTTATGGGAGACGAAAATATTTTGTCACCAATAAACCCTTCATGCTCGTTTTATCTTTCTGTTAATTAGGCGACAAATATATTTTTGTCTCGGAAGGATATGTTTTGGGGGACGAAAATATTTCGTCACTAATAAATTCTCCATGTGTTGTGTTGCATTTTGATTGATTGTGCGACGAATATATTTTCGTCTCATAAGGTTAAGTTGAAGGAGACGAAAATATTTCATCACCGATAAATTCTCCATCCCCACACAATGTTGTTTTTGTATTTTTGTTGATTAGGCAACGAACATATGAGTTTGAGACGAAAATATTTTATCACTAATTATTTCTCTTTATTAAAATGCCGTCATAAACTAAGAGACACTCTTACCTTAATTTAGATGAGGGAAAATTGCAGCAGTTGTCCCGATACTTTGGTCCTTGTATCATATAAATGGTATGTGCCATATCTATATCTATCTATCTATCTATCTATCTATCTATCTATCTATATCTATCTATCTATCTATATTATATAAGGAAAAGAGGGTTTCTAACTCATAAGCCTTGTGAGAGCTCCAATACCTCAATTCTAATTTCCTAATTTTTTGATTTAAAAAAAAAACTCAGCACTTATTAACTTCTCTCAAGTCTTTTTGACTTCTCCCATACACACCATTTTCAACTTCTCTCATACCTATTTAATTTTCAACTTCTCTCGTCTCTCTCTGTCTCTCTTCTCTTGATCTCTCTCGCTCATCTCTCCATGTATCTCTCTCGTTTATCCCTTTTCGTTCTTTTTTTCTCTCTCTCTCTCTCTTTGTCTGTCTCTTTTCACCTATTTTTTCATTTCTCTTTCTCTCTCTTACTCATCACTGTTATCTCTCTGTCTGTCTGTCTATCTGTCTGTCTCTCTCTCTCTGTGTCTCTCACTCATCTATCTCTTCTCTCATCTCTTTTCTCTCTCTGTCTCTTTCGTTCATCTCTCTTGTCTCTATCTCTCTTGCACATCTCTCTTCTCTCGCTCTCTCTCATCTCTCTTTTCTCTCTGTCTCTATTGCTCATCTCTCTTATTTCTATCTCTCTCGTTCATCTCTCTTCTCTCTATGTCTCTCTCGCTCATCTCTCTTCTCTCTATCTCTCTCTGTCTATCGCGTTCATCTCTCCTCTCTCTCTGTCTCTTTTTCTGACTCTCATTCTCTATCTCTCTCTTTGTCTCTCTCTCTTTCTCTCTCTTCTTTTTCTCTCTCTCACTCATCACTCTTCTCTATCTGTCTGTCTTTGTCTCTGTCTTTGTCTCTTTTTCTCTTTGTCTCTCGCTCATCTCTCTTCTCTCTATCTCTCTCATCTTTTTTCTTTTTCTATCTCTCTCATTCATCTCTCTTCTCTCTATCTCTCTCTCTGTCTTTCCTACTCATTTTTTTCTCTCTCTATCTCTCTCTTTTTCTATGTCTTTCTTTCGATCATCTCTTTTCGTTCTCTTTCTCTCTCTCTTTGTCTATCTCTCACTCATCTCTTGCTTCTCTCTGTCTATGTCTCTATCTTTTCTCTTTCTGTGTGTGTCTCTCTCTCTATCTGTCTATCTCTCTGTTTCTCTTTCACTCATCACTCTTCTCTCTCTCTTTCTCTCTCTATGTCTCTTTCTCTATCTCTTGTTCATTTCTTTTTGTTGTCTCTCTCTCTCTCTGTGTCTATCTCTCGCTTTTTTTCTTTCTCTCTGTCTCTCACTTATCTCTCTTTTCTCTCAATCGTTCATTTCTCTAATATGTCCTCTCTACCTCTCTTCCTAGTATGTCCTCTCTATTTTGCCTTATCTCTGTCCCTCTCTCTACCTCTCTTCCCCTAATATCTGTCTCTCTCACTCTGTGACTCTCTCTGTCTTTGTTTTCTCTTTGACTAAAGTAATTTTGTTCCATAATGTCTCACCCACCAGGGCCTTCACCATTTCCATTTTCTAGAGCATGTTCAACTCTCCCTAAAAACAATTTGAGGTATAAATATCCCTCTCTTTCTATCTCTCTCACTCATCTCTCATCTCTCTATCTCATATCTCTTCTCTCTCTGTCTCTCTCGCTCATCTCTCTTCTCTCTATCTCTCTATCTGTGTCTCTTGTTCATCTCTCATCTCTCTATCTCTCATATCTCTTCTCTCTCTGTCTCTCTCGTTCATCTCTCTTCTCTCTATCTCTCTATCTATGTCTCTCGTTCATCTCTCTTCTCTCTCTGTCTCTTTTTCTGTCTCTCACTCTCTATCTCTTTCTCTTTTTGTCTCTCTTTCTCTCTGTGTATGTCTGTCTCTCTCCCCCATTGTGTTCATCTTGCTCACTCTCTCTCTCCCCTCTTCTCTATTTACCGAGCTCTCCACTACAAGAAAATGCACTTTTAGCGACCATTTTGTCTCTCTTTCTCTCTCTCTCTCGCTCATCACTCTGTCTCTTTCTCTATCTCTCTTCTCTATCTGTCTCTCACTCATCTCTCTCTCACCACCCATCTCCTCTACCACCTTCACCACTACTGCAAATGTCATTCCACTACCACCATTATTACCATTGTTGCCACTCCATCTCTACGACCACCATTACTACCACCATTGCTACCACTACCACTACCACCACTGCTACTACTACTACTACTACTACTACTACTACTACTACTACTACTACTACTACTACTACTACTACTATTACCTTTCCTTCACCACCGCTACTCCATCTCCTCTACCATTACCACAACTTCACCACTAATCTCCTTCGCCATCACCACCACCACCACCACCTCACCTCTTATCTACCACCTTCACCACTACTGCCGTTCCCTCTCCTCTACCACAAAAATTAGCTCTTGATTTTTAGTAACAAAAAAAAAAATGGGCCACAATTTTTTTTTTCATCGACCATAAAAAATTAACTTTATTTTAACGAAAAATATTTTTCATTAAAATATTACCCATTCTTCTATCAAATAAAAAAAAAATTCATTCAAATAAAAATAAAACTAATTTCCCCCCCTTTTTCACTTACTCACCGAACCGCCCGCCAAACTTAATTCCCCCCCCCTTTTTCCCTCTGCCTTCCCCCCTCCCTTTTTCTCATTGTCTGAACCAATTCTACCATTTCCATCTAGAACACCCATTTTAGAAAAATTGCAGGTCAAAACCCCTCTCCACAAAAAAAAAAAAAAAAAAAAAGATAATTAATGTAGCTTCTTTTTTTTTGTGAGAAAAAAAATAGAGGAAAAATTAATAATAATTTTTTAATTTTCAAAATTAATAAAAAAAATATTACCTTGTTTAGGATGGAGTTTTCAATAATTAATTTTAAATTTTTATTGGTCTAAATATAACTTGTTTAGGATGGAGTTGTGTCATAATATTATTGGTCTAAATATAATTTGTGTTAAATACACGTGTTCAAATTATTAATCGCTATTAAATTTTTTTTTTGTTTTAAATTTTATAAAAAAAAAATTATATCCTTCTAAATTATAAGGAATTGAACAATAATATTTTTTAATATAATTTTTTTTTTAAAAAAAGAACAAAACATAAATTTTTTGAGGGAGATTTAAATATAATTTATGATTTGTGTTAAATTTTTGGGTGTAGAATTATGATTTGAAAGCTGCAATCAAATATCACCCTCAAATCAGTGGTGAAACTATTTTTTGAAATTTAAACCAAACAGAGTCTAAAAAGTGGTGGAATTATGTTTTGAAATCTAAACCAAACAGAGCCTAAAATATTTGGAGGGAGATTTCAAATTTTGGAGGGATTAAAAATAGAATTAGCAACTAAAATATTTGGTGGCCAATTGTTATTAATTATTCTACTACTGTCCCAGTCCTCTCCCATTTCACTCTCTCATCATCCCTCCCCTCTCCCTCTTTCTCAGTCCTGTCTCTCATCATCCCTCTTCTCTCTCTCTTTCTGTCAAGTGACCCTCCTTCCGGCCACCGTCCACCACTGTCGCACACGAGCACCCACCTCCTCACCGGCGACGGTACAACCCACCTCCCCACCGGCGACGGTATCACCCACCTCCCCACCAGCGACGGAGAACAGTAGCTACTTTGATTTGTCTCTCCTCCAGCGCACACCAGGTATTTCCGGCTTCTTCCCCTCTCTCTCTCTATATATATATATCTTCACCCAATTTCTAGGGTTATATATTTGCTTTTTTGTTTCTTTAATTTCGAATAATGATTATCAATTCTAAGAATCATTATTCAATCCTGATAGAGTGGTCGTGTATGTGACGTTGATTCATAAAATTTCGAATAATTTGATCAATTTGCAGTTTAATTTGATGTTTTGATTGTGTTCTGAATGTGAAATGATATTCAGAGTTCTGGTTTATTGGTTAATTGAACTTTAATTGATATGATTTGGAGGGTTTAGGGGCAAAATTAGGTTATTGATATATCAACTCTGAATTCAAATTGAAAGTCAATGAGTGAAGCGATATATAACTTCATCTAATAGTTTACAAAATTCTCTTTATAGAACTCTCTCACCATAAGTTTTCCCATTATCAACTTTTTCTGTCCCTACTTTCTCTCTATGTTTTATTTTCTTAGTTTGGTTTTATCATTGTAAGATCAGATGAAATTTTCAATAATTGCAACCTTAGTTAGCAGTGAACTACCAAAGCTGTCATTTAACTTAAAATATACCAGTAGAGAAGGGATTGGGTCTAGGGTTCAATTTTTACTATTTAGTATTTACTACTAACAAAAAGTGCAGGATAAATTTGTGTTTCACTGTTTCTTGGCATCTATATTCTTACTACATCTGTTTTAGTTTTCTATAGTTAGAATAGTCCAGATATATATATGCGTGCATCATTTATGTATGTGGATAATTATCGGAGTCGGAATTAGTGTAACATGAGTAATGGGTGATTATGTTGGCTATTACTTTCAATTTGTAACAGGCTATGAAGGTGGATAATATGTTGAAAATTAAGGAGGAATTTGATTACAAAAGTTTGTCTAGAAGGCTTGAGACGCAACTTGACAAACTTATTGCTGAGAATGAGAGGCAGCAGAAAGCTTTTGAGGATGAAATTGAAAGAGTAACTTTAGAAGCACGAAGTCATGTCTCTGAGGCTGAAAGAAACTTTGTGGATGCATTGGAGGTTAGTTGAAGTGTCTATTTCTCACTCTTAAAATGCTGTTGTTCTAAAGTTCTGATTCTTGATAACGAGTTTGTGAAGAACAATTTCTTGTATATTTGACTCTGGTCGAACTCTAGGTATATTTTTTTGTTCTGTTATGTTCTCCTGTACATAACATGTTTGGTTTAGTGTTTCATTTAAGTTTGCTAGTTGATGCTCCTTAAATATCTATTTTTGTATGTAGATAGAGAGAATGAAATGTCAGATGGATTATATGGAATCAATTAAAATGCTTGAGGAAAAGTGGGAGCTGAATCACATAAAACATGGCAAGAATGGCTTCATTGATGGCAGTTACAGTGGAGAGGTAGTCCAATAGGTGAATTGTATCTTGTTTTATGTTCTCGGAATGATATATTATATTAGGTTGAGAATTTTTTATTATCTTTGAATGATATATTATATATATGATGTATAGTAAATATATAAAATTATATGTATTGCGCATGTCTAACGTTTCGTGTCCTACAAATTTTTGAAAATTATCAAGTTAGCATTTCCGTGTCATGTTTCCATGATTCTTAGTTGTAGTAGTTTTTTTTTCCAATTTTCATAATTGAGTGTTGGTGAGGAGCCCTCATTAAAGTCTGAGATGGTAGTAAACATGAAAAACTCATCCAATCAAATCCTCTCTGCCCTAGATCTCACGCAGCTGCAATAAGGATTGCAGGAGAATTACGTGCCCTGTTCTCTGTACGCTTCTTGTCTGGCAGTGCTAGAAAGTCAACCCGGTTTTGTATATTGCAGGTATGTGTGGAGGTGCAAGATTTAATTATTCTTTCTCCGGTTTTAATTTCCTTGATGGAGTTGATATTTCAATTTTGCAATTGCAGGTTTATTACCGATTTCTGTCCAGTAGCTGAAATGGAGCTTTGGACCCTGTGAGATTACTGATAAATGATAGATAAGGTATGTATAGGAAAGAAAATATTATATTGGATGAGGTTGCTTACATTGACATGGTAGTTTTATGAACTCTATTGAATTATATTATTGTATATATCAAATCCCAGACTTAGCATCATTCTAACAGGAATAGAGTAGTCATTTTTTTCTTTTTCACATCATCATCTCCCCTCCACTAACCCAATCTTCCTCCTCCCCCCCCCCTCTCTCTTCATTTCGATACATACATTTATATTTATGATGCCAAAAAATGGCTCTGATGCGTTAAATACAGCACCAAATGCTCTTATGTTAAAACATCAATCTATTTAGTTTGAAAAACCTGCTAGTGCCCCTAGTTCTTCAACCTCTTCTACTAATACTTCAACCTTTTCTACCATCTTTATCAATAGGAACACAAAGCTGGCCATAGCTAGTCCTTCACCATTCTCTGCTGCTCCTAATTTGGAATAAGTGACTAGGCTAAGCTCTTGTTTCATTGACTGCAATTTTGGTGCTATGAATGCCTTAGGCCTGCATCTTTCCATTTTCATTATACTCTCTCCAATATCTCTCAGGGTCCACGCAAGTGATGACCCAACCACTTCACATGGTTCTCTAATTGATTGTCTTAGAGCTGATGAGGGCTGATGATAGAATTTGAATAAAATGTCAATATATTATTATATTTTTAAATATGATTGATGAAATCTAGGGGATGAAAATTTCAGACCTGTCTATGAGATTGAAGACAATCTTTTAGTGATACAATGGTAGTAGCAAGCTCTCTAAGAACATCTCCAATTTGTAGGTATTTGTCCCAGGGATAAGAAAGCCCAAATTTTGTTGTGTGTATTTATCTCAACATGAATTCATTTGTGAGCTCTTAGATGACCCTAGTGGTAGTGGAACACATTTGTTAGGGATAAGTGCACCTTTGCATAATGTGGAGAATTGTCATATCGCAACACCTCAAATGCAAATCTCATTGTTGAATCAACATTTATTGTGGATTGATGTAAAGCCAAGGTACTACAGTGCAGTTTATCTCACCTTCATATACGATCAACTAGAGTAGTGTTATGGTTTAAGATAATCCTACCATACGAATGTAATCAAGCAACTTAATTCCCAGTGAAGAGACCTAAGTCCAACACGACTTCATTTCCTTTCACTATTCTCATCTATCTTGTTATGGATGCATAAAATGGTTTCAATGTCATGTTGTGACATGGTTCGATGTCATCCATTTGAGACTGTTTTATGGTGCCTCTTTTTTGTGCTTTTACACAGTTATATTTGCTGTATGCTGATTATGTACGGTTACAGGATATTACAAATTTGGCATGCACATACTTTTCGAGAATTGACGTCAGGCAGCTGCAATCAATCGTAAAGGAAGATATTCAAAGTCTAATAAGATAAGAAGGTTGAAAATAATGATGATTAATAGAAAGTGACACCACCTCCCTCTGTTAGTGTGGTCTATCGCTTATTAACCCCATTACAAGTTGTCTATTACATGAGCATGATGTCTTCTCCTTATAGTTTTGTGATGATTCTTTGAAATTCCTGATTCTGATTTTGCCAAATGTTTTATAGCTTTTGTGCCATCTTAATTTTTTTTTTTTATTCTTCCATGTGAATAATTAATTCACTATATCATGCAAATGCATTGTCAAGTCTAGAGTCATCACAAAAATCCGAGATCTTTCGGCTGCAATTTGTTTTCCATATAGTAAATTAGGGAAAATGTATTGGAAGGCCTCCATATTTTTGTAATTGGGTTAAAGGACATGCAAAGCGCTCTTTTTTTCTTCTTCATTATGACAGTTAGTTAATTGTCACGATTGCCACAAAAGTGTTATACAGTTTCTTTGGCACTGTTGCTGTTTCATTAACATAATCGAGATAGAAAACTTGTAAAATCATGATAGATATGTTTGTGTATACAACTGTTGATGATCTACATACCTAAATTTGTTTTCTCTATCATAGTCGGAGAACATGAATATCCTTTTACATCAAACTTACGGTTTTTTCAATCTTTGAATTTCAGAAGTGGATCCATCACTTCCGGCACATGATGTGTCTGATCCAAAAACACGAATCAAGTTGCCTTGTTTTCTATGAAACCTCTCCCTTAATATCTGCTAACTTACAACATCTTGCAGAAGGCCAGGATATGCATATGATTATTTGCCATTTTTGCATGCCAAAAAGAAGAAAGACATAAAAGATGAGAATGAATGCGACTGCAAAATTGGTAAGTTTTTCCTCTTGATGTTTTATTTTTCATTTTTCACACCATATTTCTTTACATGGTGAGATATAGTTCACCTTGGGAGATTGACAGGCAGTTTGGTATGATGTTAAAACCTCCTTTATATTGCTAACACGCTTTGCTTGTCTCATTCCTTGGATTGTCTCATTCATTGGAGAATGAATGTGCTTATGGTTAGTCTAACTAATCAGTAGAAATTTTGGTTTTTTTTTTTTTTTGGCCCCACTCTCTCTCTCTAAAAAACAAAAAGAACAAACCAATTAGGAACAATATTTTGGAACTTTGATCATCTTAATGAGTTGTGGAGGCTCCTATTCTGTTGTGAAGTTGACATGAGAAAATTTGTCGTACCTGTCTATGGGGGAATTTTTTTTAAAAAAAATATGGAAGAAATAAAGGTAAGTGCTACTTCATATATATCTATATATATATGGGAGACTTATTTATAAGTCCTTTTTCAGACACTTATGCTAGGCTAAGTCCTGTGTAATTTCTTATAGAGTCTCAAGTCCTATTTTCATAAGAATGTATTCCACAAGATCCTACATAAACGTAACGTGACGTGACACTTACATAAATGTAACGTAACGTGACACCTATATATACGTAACGTAACGTGACACTTATATAAACGTAACGTAACGTGACACCTATATAAACGTAACGTGACACTTACATAAACGTAACGTAACGTGTCACGTTACATTTCGCAAACTTAATAAGTTTTTATTTTTTTAAATTAAATGTGAAAATGTTACTGATTTATGTTGGTGTCATATTACGTTTTATATAAATATGATCTATGATAATATGATTAAAAAAAAATCAAAAAATTACATATATATATATATATGTGATGAGAGAGAAGATACGCAATGCAACCCACGCCGAAGCTCCGAGCCCCAAGACCCCATGCGCCCTGTGCCTGATGTCTTTTTTTTCACAGTGCCATTCCACCTCCCTAGATTATAAAATCCTGGCATCCACTTTCATACTTTAAAAAAAAAAATTATTATTATTATTTTATAATGATAATAAGTTGGACTATCGAAAATTACAAAATATTAGAATCTTATAAGAAATGTTGAAGATTTTTTAAATTTTATTTTAATGGTTTGACAAAAGAGTTTTTCGCTTATTTGATTTGTATAAGATATTATAATCAAACTTAATAAAAAAATTGAATGGTACCATAAATCATAGGTGTCACGTTACGTTACATTTATGTAGATATGTCACGTTACGTTTATATAGGTGTCACGTTACGTTTATGTATGTGTCACGTTACGTTACGTTTATGTAGATATGTCACGTCACGTTTATGTAGATGTCACGTTACGTATAGGTGTCACGTTACGTTTATGTAGGTGTCACGTTACGTTACGTTTATATCAATTTCCTATATATGGTTTTACTATTATTTATGATATTAACAACTAATATTGAGGGTAAATGTGTCAACAAACTTCCCATAGGACTTATGGGAACATAAGTTTTTTAGTAGGACCATATGTACCATAGTAGCCCACACTTGGTATTCTATTTGATTTCTTGAATGTGTACTTGGGGAATAAATGATTTAGTGCTTCGGAAATCTTCCATAGTTTCTGGTTGGAACTGTCTGGTTCTGTCTTCCAATAGGGTACATGCTGGAGTTATGTATGAGGCATGTGCAGTAGTCCTAGTTACATTTGGCAATGTCAATCCTAGTAAAGAGTTGAAGAATGATTTTACTTTTGCAAACATGTCATCTGCTATGAAAACATTTGCTCACAGCACAATTTGTGCCTTCTCACCATTTTTCAGGCTGACATGTCATAACAGCAAGTCCAGAAATGATATTAGGATTGTGCTATGCATGTGTAGGTATGTTGTGATTGGCTCACTTTACAGAAAAATATTGAAAGTCATAGTTAAATGATATGTTGTCGCACTAGTGTGAAGCTTCATTCCAGAAATGTGTTTAGGACAATAGTGTGAAGCACTCTTATCATTCCTTTTGGAATGAAGATTCATGAAATGTCTATCAAAAGGAGGGGAAAATTATTTATGCTGGCTTTGTCTCACTAACCCTTCCTTGATGTAAGGATGTTCGAGGTGATTTATGCCATAATTTAGACCTTTCATCTGTGTTACATGATACTGATATTTTATTTTCCCTTATTCCTTCGTGGTTTCATTTCTATTTTGCTGCCAAATACATGATACTGGACCAGAGTATGCTGCCAAATACAAAACTCTGATCTACCTTGCTGGTTCGGCTTCTGCGGAGGCCATTGCTGATGTCCACTGGCTACTTGGCAAACTAGGGGGTGTAGATTATTACAGGTTGCAGTTGGTGAATTTTGATGTGTGGGTGTTGTCATCAAACTCTTTTGATGTTTGGGTGTTGCCATCAAACTCTTTTGCAGTTGGTGAATTTTATGTGCAGTTGCAGGTGAATAGTGCTGGTGAATAGTTATATCAGTTGGGCTGCTATTGGCTTTGGTGCTGGTGGGGTCAAGGACTGATGCAAATTTCAAGCTAATGGGTTTTATTATTCAAATTTATGTTTTCAGTTTGGGGATGTTACTGCCTCTTGGTTTTAATTAGTTGCATTATAATTATAATCCTTTTTTATGGTTGGGAACACAAGTTAGTGTCTCATGAGGCAATGAAATAACTAATGGAGACACCAAAAAAAAAAGCAACGAAGCTGACATGTTTGTGACACTTTTTTGCTATGTTCAAAGATGACCTTAAGTAGAAAGCATGGAGCATTTGTATAATGCCATTGTCGACTCAAGTATATTGGAGGAAGGCTTGTGGTTGTAAGTAGTTAAAGAGTCCTCTTAATCATTTCTATAAGATCTGATGCTGCTGGCTATTTAGCTCTGGTTGAGATCTGATATTTTGCTTGTTAAGCTTGCACCTATTCTGAGGTTATTATGAGCATGGATTTTTGTTCTTGCTGCTGATGTGTGCTACTGTTGTTTGATTGTTGCTGTGTTGGTGTGGACTGATTCCCTCAGATTGTTGCTGTGTTGGTGAATAGGTATTCTTCTGCTGTTAATGCTCTGCTACAAGGAATTGGTGCTAGTGAATAGATATATCAGTTGGGCTGCTATTGGCTTTGGTGTTGGTGGGGTAAAGGACTGATGCAAGGTCTGATGGTGTATGGTCTAAGGTCTGATGATGCTGCTGGCTATTAGCTTCGTTCAAGCTGCTTGGGCAAATGGGTTTTTATGCATTGTCTAAGAGGATTTGTTTAAAGCAACTTTGTCCACAAACATGCTTATTAGGGAAGGTTTTTTCTAGTTTTTGGTTGGTTGCTCACCAACTTCGGGGGTGCTAGCAAATGATAGGATGTGCTTCTTGGTGCCAACCTAGTTGGGATTAATTAGTTCATCGTGATGCCTTTGCACCTCCTCGCTTTATTGATGTTTTTGTTTTGTATCTTGTTATTTTCTATTTCATCAATAAAGCTTCTTTTTTGCCGATCAAAAAAAAAAAAAGGTTCGTGTTCAGACTCAACCTGGTTTTGCAAGAGGATTGGCGGATGAATTGCCTAAATTTGTCAAATCTGAAGGCATTCTTGGGTATGCTTATGAACTGTTTCTTATCAGGACAGCTGCGTGTGATATCTCTCTTTTCCTTCTAATTTTCCTTTATTGCCAATAAGAGTATCCTGGGAAAATTCTTTAAAGTCATATATATATACACTACCCCCATGGAACATCTGTAGAAAGGCCATAAAAATAAGAGGCTTTGCTTATAAGTTATATTGTTTAGGCAGTGGTAAAATTAGTGGTAAGCTAGCAACATTGCCACTGATGAAAACTTGGTAATAATTTTCTTGGTGGAATTCTTACATTTTCCTTTGTAATCTCAGTAAATGGACCTATCAAATGGACCTATCATGAATCGGCAGCCAATCTCGGTTGGAAACATCACCCCTGCAACTGTCAAAGTTGTAAGACTCATAACTTCTTTATTTATTTATTTTTTGCATAAATAAACATATTACCTGCATATATGTATGGTTTGTTGGGATTGTTATGTTGTCTCTAAATCTAAATTTAATGGCTGCAGATTTGGTGAACAATCTTGGTACAATTGCGAGGTCTGGTACCAAAGAGTTCATGGAAGCTCTTGTTGCTGGTGCTGACGTGAGCATGATTGGGCATTCTGAATTCTTAGTTACCCAATCTCTCTCTGGATTGAGAAGACTATATAGAGAAGGAAATTTCTGATGACGAGGATGAGGAAGAGAAGAAAGACGAGGAAGGAAAGGTTGAGGATGTTGACGAAGAGAAAGAGATGGAAGATTGACAGATTAGTTATTAGGATGTATCAATTGTTGCATTAGGATGTTTTATTTGATTTTCAAGATTGACAGATTTGTTTGGGCTGTTGTTATTGATTTATTGTTGTATGAGGATGTTTTATTTTATTTTCAAGATTGGCAGATTTGATTTTGGCTCTGTTCATAGTTTAATTTGTTTGTGTGTTCGAGCTCGAGCTCGTTCGTTTGTAAACCAGCTATGTCGAGCCGAGCTCGAGCGCAACTTTCATAACTCGACTCGAGCTCGAGCCGAGCCTGAACATTATGAAATTCTATCGAGCCGAGCTCGAGCTTCACAGAACTCGACTCGGTTCGTTTACAGCCCTAAACGTGACAAAATTATTGTCTCCATTTCTTATATTTATGACAAAATAATTGTCTCTAATTTCTCCTTTAATGACAAAATATTTTGTCGCTAATTATTTACAAGTATGTTCCCAACAGAGTGTATTGGAGACAAAAAAATTCGTCACAAATTTATCATTTTTAATGATGAATTTGTTTGTCTCTATTGGTAGCTTCTTTGACAAATTTTTTTTGTCTTCATTTATATTAAACGTGATAAAATTATTTCGTCTCTATTTCTTATATTTATGACAAAATACTTTTGTGTCTAATTTCTTCCTTTAATGACAAAATATTTTGTCGCTAATTACTTACAAGTATGTTCCCAACAGAGTGTATTGGAGACAAAAAAATTCGTCACAAATTTATCATTTTTAATGATGAATTTGTTTTTGTCTCTATTGGTAGCTTCTTTGACAAAAAATTTTCGTCTTCGTTTATATTAAACGTGACAAAATTATTTCGTCTCTATTTCTTATATTTATGACGAAATACTTTTGTCTCTAATTTCTTCATTTAATGACAAAATATTTTGTCGCTAATTACTAACAAGTATGTTCCCAACAGAGCGTATTGGAGACAAAAAAATTCGTCACAAATTTATCATTTTCGATGACGAAATTGTTTTTTCGTCTCTAAGACCCTTTAGCGACGAGGCTTTGGCGACAAAACGGGTGACGAAAATTTTTCGTCGTAATTAGTTTGGGTGACGAAATATATACATTTTGGGACAAATTTGTTTCGTCTTTAAATCCCAAATTTGTTGTAGTGTTTAGCGGTTCCAAGCCTCCCTGAAAGGATGGCGGTTTCAGTTTGCTGAACTTATGAGTCAGTGCAATAATGTCCACCTCATTAGCATTCACATTCTGTACATTTTGTTCCGGTTGCACCGGAGGAGGAGGAGGCTGTTGGTTCTGTTGTTGGTCCAGTCTTTCAAGTACCAATCCCATCATTTGTTCTAGTCTGGCCATTCTGGCCTCAGAGGATGATGATTCAGGTTCATTTGCATTATCCATTTCACTATAAGCAGTTATAACAGTTATCATTATAAGCAGTTGTATCGTTAAACAGTTTAACATTTAGCATATAATCAGTCAATCGTAAGCACACGCTTTTCAAGTTCATGAGATGCCCTAATCACTTTTCTAGGACACCCTATAGCTCATTTGGACACGTGTGTGCGGTATAACTCGTGGTTAAGTATCGCTCTGATACCACTCTGTCACGACCCAAACCCGGCCCTATGGGTTTAGCACCGTAACTGGCCAGTAATCCGAGATTACCGAAGGCCTGCAGAACAGTAATACAGTAAAACAGAGTACAGGGCCTGGCAGAAGCCAATACAGTAAATAACTAGTGTCCATTGAGCTGTGAAAATCTGTATGCCCAAAAACATTTCTCATGCATTCATTCAGTTTAACAGTACAGTCTATATACAATCATATACAACATTCAGTACGGGAATCAAATCCCTCGATAACAGTACAGTAAACAGTAAACAGTTTATGCAACTATACAAAACAGTCAAGAGACAGGTGGGGGACACAAAAACACCCCAAGCCATAGCATGGCGTCTCGGAACCTCGCAGTGAGGCACATAGGCTGGCTTGACAAAACTGGGGGACTAACCCACGCTCCTAGCTCCGGTCTGGCTGCTGAGAACCTACATATATATATAAACAGTGAGCTAAAGCCCAGTGAATAACAATAAGTGTAAAGAGGTTATGAATGAATGTCCTTACAGTAATGAAATCAATTCATTATACAGTATTTCGATCTTTCGGTATTTTAGTCAATCAGTATTTCAATCAATCAATCATATGTGGTACATCCATTAGCCTATAAACAGTAGGTCCAGAAGGACCGAGTCTTAACAGACCCAACAGTAGTGATGGCCATCAGTCAGTAAACAGTATGGTTCCACAAGGGAACCAACAGAGCTCTGTAACAGTCAATAACAGTAGGTGCTAAGGATGCCACAGTACAGTTCAGAAATAAAGGACATACATTCATTCAATAAACAATATCAGTTCAATAAACAATTCAGTTCAGTATTCAAAAGATAACCATTTTGAACATATCTTTACACAATCTGTTACTCACAGAGATTGGGCTAATAGCAGCTAGAGCGCGTCCCCGAAAGCCAACCCTAAACAGTCAATAAATAGAACACACACTAAGTTCACAGTCGGGAAGGATGATAATTAAATCCCTAAATTTCCTCGGTGTGGTTCTATGTCCAAATCCTCATTAAGATGCCTTAAACTAGGCCTAAGAATGCCTAGAATGAGATGAGGATGCAAAAATACACTTGGAAGGCATTTTTCAAAAGTTGCTGAAAATAGGAGCCTCGCTCGAGCGAGCCTTCCTTCGCTCGAGCGAGCTTCCAAAATCAAAGGCTTCGCTCGAGCGAGGAATCCTTCGCTCGAGCGACCTGCATGAACAGTAAAAGTACTGGATGCTCGATTTTTACGCGCGATACCACGCTCGATGCTCGCTCGAGCGGATCCCTGTACAAAGGTGCTCGCTCGAGCGAGGAATCCTTCGCTCGAGCGAGGAAGCAAAATCTGGAATTTCCAGATTTGTCTCCCAAGTTCGAACCAAGCATTCAACCATCCAAAACTCAACCTCTTGGGCCCAAATTCTGGGAAAACATTTCAAACTCATAGTACAACAAGTTGTAAAGCGCAATTTATGAATTCAAGCCCCAAAGGTTGGTCAATTAAAACCATTTTTCAAACCCATTTCATGAACAATCTTTAAACATGCAATGCATGAACTTCAAACCAAAATCAATGTTCAAATCTTGCTCTATTGAGCTCCAATCTTTGAAAACAACTTGAAAACATGGATTATGATAAAAACATGGACATGCATGTATCATTCTCAAGAATTCAACTTCAAACCCACTAAATTCAACATGCATGCAACAATGGAACTTCAATCTAATATGCTAAGCTTAAAACATGACTTAGCTCAACAATTTAGCATGAAACATGCAAGAACAAGTTTAAACTCAACAATGAGAAGGTCAATGATCTACCTTAGGTCTTGTATTCAAGGTTTAAGAGCTCCAATTGCCAATTCACACTTCAATTTCAAGCAATCCAAGCCAAATTCTACAAGACTAAGTCAATTCTCCCTCTCTCTCCCTAAACCTCTTCTTTGGTCGGCTAGAGCAAGAGAAATGGCTGATGAAATGAAGTTGTTCAAGTGTAATACAATTCTCTAATGTGTTGTCTACATGGCCCACTACCAATGGCATAATTGTAATTAAGCCCAACTCTTCAATTAACTTAATTTAATCTAATTTACTCATTCCTAATCAATTTTCAGATAAATATATCATTAAATCACAAATATTCTCCTAATTACAAAACACTAAACGATTCCTAAATCGGCTGCCGATAAGGCCTTCAATTAGCAGTTTAAACATATAAAGTCAAACAGTTAATCAATCAATCAAACAGATGCAATATACAATTCAATAGGTAAACTCATTCAATTTCAGTTTCGATTTTAATCGGTCCATTCAGTACTTCGGTTGATTCGATTATCAGTCATTATCAATTCAGTTTAGCGGTAATCAGTAGATAATTCAGTGGTTAATCAGTAATCAATACGAGGGTTGTTACACATGCTTGGCAACCCTTTGCATATTTTATGCAGTCTTTAAGGATAGTTGGCCAATAGTAGGAATGCCTTCGAAGCAACCATCTCATCTTCACACCAGGTTGATGAGCACCACAAATGCCTTCATGAACCTCAGCCATGGCTGTCAATGCTTCTTTTGGGCCTAAACACTCCAGCAATAAACCATCTCCCCCTCTTTTGTAGAGAGCATTACCATATAATATATATTGCATGGACTGTAATTTGATTCTCCTGCTGGCCTTCGAAGATGGACCAGTCAAATACTGCATTATTGGATGCCTCCAATCTTGTTCTTGTAAGTCATTATGATTGACTTCGAAGACCACATTCCTTTTACTCAAAGGTGGTATCAACTTTTGATATGTTGTTTGACTTATGTCCCTTTGGGCATTATCCCTTCTCTTGAAGTTCGAAGCTTTCTGAGCCACATCATTAGCTCTACTGTCCAAGAATCTTGGAACATAAGTTACATTTGCTATTTGAAACTGAGAAAGCAGATGTAATGCAACAACATAATATGGTAGGATGCTTATGCTTTGACACTTGAAAATCCCTTTTACTTGGTTAACCACCAATTGAGAGTCCCCAAATATGTCAACTGCATGTACTTGTAATCCAATAAGGATTTCTAGTCCCACTATTAACGCTTCATATTCAGCCTGGTTATTGGAACAACTAGCTTCATCCACTCTGAAACCGTGCGTGGTTTCTACCCCTTGTGGAGACTTAATCACGATACCAATCCCAATTAATCCATTGGCCTTCGATCCATCGAACCACATTTGCCATGGTTCAACACTAGCCATACCAAGTTCCATTACCTCTTGGCTCTCTGTTTGAGATGGATGATCTGCCAAAAAATTGGCTAATACTTGCCCTTTTACTGCCCTTTGAGGGACATATTCTAAATGAAATTCCGATAAGGCTAATATCCACTTGCCAATTCTTCCCCTCAACATAGGTCTAGATAACATGTATTTAACCAAATCTGTGGTTGCAATTACCAAGACAGTTGTAGGTAAAAGATAATATCTTAATTTCATTGCAGCAAAATACAAAGCAAGACACAGCTTTTCAACAGCTGAATATTTACATTCACAAGAATTTAAAAACCTACTAAGGTAATAAACAGCTTGTTCCTTGCCTTCTTCATTGTCTTGGGCCAAGAAAGCTCCCAATGAATCTTCTGCTGCCGCTATGTATAACTTCAAGGGCTTATTTCCTTTTGGTGGCATCAGCACTGGAGGGTTGGCCAAGTAGGCTTTGATACCTTCGAAAGCAGTTTGATGCTCTGCTGTCCACACAAATTCCTCTTCATCTTTCAGCCTTAACAAGGAAGAGAATACTTTAGTTTTCCCTGCAGTGTTAGAAATAAACCTTCGAAGAAAGTTAACCTGCCCAAGGAACCTTTGTAATTCTTTCTTACTTGATGGAGGCCTAGCTTCGATGATGGCTTTGGCTTTATTCTGATCAATCTGTATTCCTTTCTTGTGCACTACATAACCCAAGAAATTTCCAGATGACACACCAAAAGCACATTTGAGAGGGTTGAGTTTCAACTTGAACTTCCTCATTCTTTCGAAAGCTGCTTCTAAATGAAGCAAATGCTTCTCCATGGACTGGGATTTCACCACGATGTCATCAATATAACATTCTAGATACCCTCCAATAAGGTCATGAAAGATAGTGTTCATAGCCCTCTGATACGTAGCCCCAGCATTCTTCAGACCAAATGGCATCTTAACCCATTCGAAGGTGCCAATATTCTCAGGACATCTGAATGCTGTCTTGTGGATGTCTTCCTCTGCAATGCATATTTGATTATAACCAGAGTGGCCATCCATCATTGATAAAACTTGATGCCCTGCTGAACTGTCCACCAACAGATCCACTATAGGCATAGGGTATTCATCTTTAGGAGTTGCTAGATTTAAATTTCTGAAATCAATGCATACCCTCATTTTGCCATTTTTCTTAACTACAGGCACAATATTAGATAGCCATTCAACATACCTGGCTGTCCTAATAAAGTCTGCCTTAAGTAGTCTAAGAATTTCTTCCTTGACCTTCTGAATTACGTCTGGACTCATCCTTCTTGGTTTCTGTTTGTATGGCTTGAAATTAGGCTTCAAAGGGAGCCTATGTTTCCACCAATGATCTATCCAATCCTGGTAGTTCATTATAGGACCATGCAAAACAATCTTTGTATTTCTTTAAAACAACCAATAACTGGTCTCTGTCCAGAGCATTCAAACAAGTACTTATATAAGCGGGCTGCTGCACAGAACCTTCCCCTAAATTCACTTCTTCTAAGGGGTCCTGCGTCTGAGAATTCATTGAAGCTTTCTCTTTGGTTTCTTCGACCTTTGAAGCAACCTTTTCACCTTGTTCTGCTCCTAGGTTCTTTACCTCGACATCTCTGCCTTCTTCCTCATAGACAAAATCTGTCCATAAGGCGTCTTCTTCCTGTATCTCCTGGACTTTTGTTTCAATGTCCAATGCACAATATTTCCCAAAGGTCAAACTTCTGACCTGTTGTTGTTCTTGTTTACAGCCAATTATCATGGCTTCTCTTTCTTGTTTTTGTACTTTCTGGACTATTGCTTTTACATCCAATGATGAGAATTTAATCAAAGCCAATGACTTGGCTTCTCGTTCTTCACTTCTTTGCCTACAACCAGGCATCATTGTCATCTTTCACGACAACCTCTTCATCAGCACTTTCTTGGACTAAGTGCTTCAGGTGTGTTACTTCCTCATCAGCCGTCACTTCGGCTGAGCCATCAGCTTTCCTCAATATACTGAGTGGGGTTACTCCCTCAATATACAGCTTGGCCTCTGCAAAGTCTGCACAAGCTATGAAGGGTTGAGGATCTGCATCAATCTCCTCTGTCTCTCCATTGCCCAGGGCCATCATGATCTTCTGATGCAAAGAGGAAGGCACACATTTGTTGGTGTGAATCCAATCTCTCCCAAGTAAGGCATTATATTTAGCATTGCTGTCGATCACGAAGAATGCTGTCATACAATCCCTGGTTCCCACACTCAAATTGATAGGCAGAATTCCTTGGGCCATCTGCTTATCTCCAGCAAAGCCAGCAATGGTTGTACTGGTTGGGATCAACCTGGGATTTTTCTTCCCTAATTTCTTCAAAGAAGATTTCGGTAATAAATTTACCGCCGCCCCATTGTCTACTAGGACTCGGTTTAACTGTATCCCATCAAAGAAAGCCTTAATGTACAAAGGCTTGACATGTTGAGTCATGGAATTTGAGGGGTATTCAAAAGGATATGAGAGGTTGATGCTCACCTCCTCCTCGCTTTCACACTCAGTTTCCATTGGAATAGCCATTTCAGGAGCATCCTGTACCATACTCACTTGTGATTCCTCACTAGAGACAGGAATTGGATCCATGTCTTGGTCCTCCTGATCCTCATTTTCAGCCTGGAATTCATGAGGTAGTATATGTACCATGTTGACTGATACAGGTGGAAATGAGCCAAACTGGATGGCTGGTTGTACCTTCTTCCCCTCTTGACTACCTTGCTCAGTGTCTTCAGCAGCGTCCTCCATGCTGCATTCTGGTATTTCATCGATAACTGATCCCTTCGAAGGATCCTTCTCAACTAAGCTTTCAGTCAGAAATGTTTGTTCAGCCATGAAGGCTTCGAACATTTCTTCTTCTGCCATTTCCTTCTTTTGGCTCATGCCAATCTCTTCTTCTATTTCACTATCACTTTCCATCAGAGCCTTCTCCAGCCCTGCCAAACTGGACTTCTCTCTGGCCTTTAGTTCAGAATGAACTTGGGCCAATTGTTCTCTGCTACAAACCACTTTACTTTGTAGCGTCGGTTTTGGAACATGGTCTGACTTCGAAGCTTTCTTTTCTTCTGTCTTGACATGTGAAGAACTCTCTTCACTCTCTTTCAGATCTTGCTGGTACTGGGTGTACCTGCGCTGAATCTTCCTCCTTTGTGATCTGGAAATAACCGGAACCATATTTGGTTCCTTTGTCTTTGGGTGTTTCAGCAATACCCAGTTGTTGGGGGCCACCAAAGGAGGTTTGACCATTTTGCCTGTAATTCCAATATCTCTCCTGGCAGGGAATTCCCTAGGTTTGTTTTGCATTACAAACCAATCTGGGACTCCAGGCACCCAAGAGCTTACTGATTCAGATGTTGAATCACCCTTTTCCACCTTCGAAGCCATCTTTGGAACTGGCTGTGAAGGTAAGTGCTTGGTTCTGGCCTCATACTTCGAGCTTGATTCTGGCCTTCGATGGAGATGGCCATTTTCTGTTCTGTGTGAGGTTGGTCTGGGGGGCCAATCTCTGGCTTTAGTCCCATAACCTGAATTCCTCTCTAATCTTCTTTCAGAATGTTTGCTCTCCATTCTGTAGTAGTTAAGTGGCCTAGACTCATACAAGGGCCTTTTACCTTTAGCATTTG
>JAXFYN010000988.1:0-66779 GCA_036172215.1 Camellia granthamiana
CCTTGGAGTAGGTTCCCATTATTTACAAACACATTACTACTAAAAAAGGATGTTCATTCAATTGTATAGCTCAAAAATAGATGCTAATCTAACAGAAGTGAAACGTAATGACACGTCAAAATGTTGATATTAATACTGACGTTTATTGAATCAAGAAGAAATAACTTTTTAGGCATACTTATTGAATGTGTTGGACTTAAAATCTTTTATTGTGATCCAATTAGAATGTTAATGTATGGTATGGGTCTGTGAATGGGTCTGACTTGAATACATGTACCTGTCACATTCTTTTCCATTATATGTTAATGTTTACATTTAACATTCTCATTCATATTGTCACATTCTCCTATTAATTTTTGTATTCACATTAGTATTTCTATTACTATTGTCCACTTGTTTGTATATGAAACGTGAAACGTGTATGGCATGTTTCGCAGGTGATACAAGTAAGGAAACAACATCGACAGGGGTCTAACTAGAAAGAAAATAACCGTGAAAGGACTGCATCGGGTAAAACATGACTGTATCTATCTCCTTTAAGAGCAAGGAATGTGAGCACGGAGGGGCAAAGCAGTTGTGGAAAGGGAAAGAATCTCAACTATGAACCCCCCAAACCAGTGACCAAACCAGCTAGATTTTACTATCAGTTAAACATCACAGGAATTGTGAAGGTCGTGGTGGTAGCCAATTTGAAAGATGAGCATTTGTAACATCTTAAAAAAGACACCGTTCTGGCTTCTATTCAATGCTACGCGAACAACGGAACTCAATCAACAGGATTTCAAAAAATGCGATGAGATTGTACTGAGGATCATACAAACATTTGATCCAGAGAAGACCGCTTTCATGATTGGTGGAAAACACATTGAGTTGACGAGCATCGATACACAACTAATGTTTGCAATCCAAGGTGGCAAGAACAGTTTAGATGTGTCACATGGCCCAAAAGTTCCCACCGACTTCATCCAACAGAGGTGTCCCCGCATAGCGTGCATCAACTCGAAGACCATTAAGGAACTGTTAATGGATGCATTGTTGGGGAACTAGTCAAGACCACCAGGATGTCACAAAGTTACTGTGTTTGTACTTATGTATGAAGTTGTTCTTTTCCACATCAGGCGAGACATTGTGATGGCGGTTTGTTCGAGTTGTTGAGGATCTTGACAACATGAAAGCATATAATTGGGCAAGAGCAATATGCACAACGTTGATAGAGTCAATTACGGAATTCTACTCTAAGCCTGAGAAAGTAACTGGATGTGTTACTGCTCTGCTTGTAAGTATTCTTTATTTTATTTTTTTTCCCGTTTAGTTAATTATGAATTTGTTGTTTGTATCTTTCGTACTTGTATTCGTTTTGAAAAAACACAACTTAACTTTTGTTACCCCCTTGGTCTATAGTTTTGGATTTGTGAGCACACCAACTTGATCAACGCTGATCGTCACCGAAGCGATCTTCTCTGGATCAAATGTTTGTATGATCCTCAATACAATCTCATCGTATTTTTTGAAATCCTGTTGATTGAGTTCCGTTATTCACATAGCATCGAATAGAAGCCAGAATAGTGTCTTCTTAAGATGTTACAAATGCTCATATTTCAAATTGGTTGCTGACAGGACCTTCATGATGCTTGCGATGTTTGACAAATAGCAAAATCTAGCGGGTTTGGTCACTGGTTTTGGGGGTTCATATTTGAACTTTTTTCCCTTTCCACAACTGCTTTGCCCCTCCGTGTTCACATTCCTTGCTCTTAAAGGAGATAGATACAGTCGTCTTTCACCCGATGTAGTCCTTTCACGGTTATTTTGTTTCTCATTGGACCCTTTGGTGGTGTTTCCTTACTTATACCACTTGCGAAACATGCCACACACGTTTCATGTTTAATACACAAACAAGCGGACAATAGCAATAGAAATACTAAAGTGAATATGGAAATTAATAGGAGAATATGACAATATGAATGAGAATGTTAAATGTGAACATTAACATATAATGGAAGAAAATGTGACAGGTATATGTATTCAAGTCAGACCCATTCACAGACCCATACCATACGTTAATATTCTAATTGGATCACAATAAAAGATTTTAAGTCCAACACATTGAGTTGACAAGTATCGATATACAGCAAATATTTGGAATCCAAGGTGGCAAGCAGAGTTTAGATGTGTCACATGGCTCAAGACTTCCCACCAACATCATCCAACCGAGGTGCCCCAACATAGAGCGCATTAACTCGAAGACCAATAAGGAACTATTAATGGATGCGTTGCTGGGGAACACTAGTCAAGGCCATCAGAATGTCACAAAGTTACTATATTTGTACTTATGTGGGAAGTTGTTCTTTTCACATCGGGCGAGACAGTGGGATTGGGGTTTGTTCGGGTTGTCGAGAATCTTGACAACATGAAAGCATATGATTAGGTGGGAGCAATATGCGCAACGTTAATAGAGTCAATTAAGGGATTCTACTCTAAGCCTAAGAAAGTAACTGGATGTGTTATTGCTCTTCTTGTAAGTGTTCTTTATTAATTATTTGTTATTTGTATCTTTTATACTTGTATTCATTTTGAAAAAACACAACTTAACTTTTGTTACCAATTGGTCTACAGTATTGGATTTGTGAGCACATCAACTTGATCAACACTGATCATGACGATGGATTTTCGAAGTTCATGAAATGGAATATCAACAAGTTGGTCACAAAGATAAGAGCTATGGACATCGATCAGTCGCATGATGTTGAGGTATGCATGTGTGTTAGTGTTTGCGTAAATATGAGATGTACCAATTACTGTTCGTGATAGTTGCATTTTTTTTATACGTTGTGGTAGAAGAGTTGCACATGAGTGACGTTGAACGGAAAGACTTGGTTATAGAGTTTGTCCCATGTTTAATTGAACGGACCATCATGAAAGCGAATGATGTGAAGGACATTAATGCAAACGATAGATGTTTGTATCATAGTAGGGTTGGTGGAAACATAGGTGCAAGTAGTGGGCCAATTTTAGATGACGGCATTTTTGGTTCGACTGATGGTATTCATGTCCATGGACTCAACAGCATAGAAGAAAATGTACAACATGAAGTGGGTGTCAATAGGGGTGGTGTTGATTGTAATGGTCACTTTGGGCAGTGTGCGTCTACGTTTGAAGAATACCACAAAGCATTGGGTAAAATTGGTGTTCTTGAGCTAAATGTGATGTCATACTTGATTTGGAGACACAACTATCAACAATGATGGCATCAAACGAAGAAAAATGTAGGAAGTTAGCACACGAATACATACTATGCAACAACCAAAAGGATTGTGAGATAGAAAGACAGAAGCAACTAGTGGTTGAGCTTAATGCCAAAAATGCCAAGCTTGTGGAGCAGTTAGAGGAGTATGCAGTTCATAAATACAACCAAGCTACTACTGGTGTACAGGATATGGTGCAAAGTCATCTGACCGTGTTCCATGGTGATCCAAACGTACTTGGCATCATGCCATTGTCTGCTTTTTCTCTGTCTAATATGAATGTAATGGCAGACATCGGAGAGGTGGAGACCCATATGACCCCCACCCATCAAATTGGGCAAGTGGCATACGATGTGGATGTAATGCCTTCAATCAGACAAACTGTTAGAAGAGCAATTGTGTTGCAAAACTCGCTAGTGGGAAACATTAAAAATAAAAACAAAAAAGAGCACAAACTATAGGAGTACGATTATCCCTTAGTTTTGGAGAGGTTGAAGAAACCACTCGAGGGTGGTGTGGTCGATGTGGATGAGTGTGTCCATAATGAGATCATGTATGAGGATATCATAGATGTTGATGACCTTGCAAAGCCAGAGAAAACATTTTCTCAATTTGACTTGACTAACCGTTTGCCGATATGGAAGTTGTTGTCAAAACAAAAGAAAGACAAGATTAAAGAAGCTTACGAGAAAGGCAGGAATAGGTAGGTTTCCAAACTTACTATTACCAATTCCATTTGTACATGAATTTAGTTTTGATCAATGTCTTGTTGAATTAGTAGTGTACAAATTTGGACTGGGAGGAATGGTTCAAATTATGTGCGTTGTAATGACATGCGAGCACTCGTTGAGGTACTGATAGTACGAGGCAATATAAGTATGATATCTCTAATTATTTTTGCAATGTTTGAAGATTGTGAACATGCGTATGCAATTGAGAAACATAAATGTCTATGAGTCAAGTAATTTTAACGTGTGTTACTTGTGCACACAAGTAATTGATTCGTACGCAGAAATGCTGATGTATGAGCAGCAAATAATGTCGGTGGGATCCACGAATGATGAGAATTCATATATTTTCAGCACTTTGTGTTTGGTAAGATGTGTTTGATTGCAATTATTGTTAAACATTTTATGATAATGGTAACTAACACAAAATCGAATGCATGCAGCCTATGATTAGAGATGTGAACAAAGATGCACGTGACAGGTACTTAGCTATTCGTGCCCTTCATGCCCTCAAAGTTAGATACATTCAATTCCCAATCCACTTAGAGAAGCATTGGACACTTATGGTTTATGACACCAAGGGGGGATTCTGGATGCATTACAACTCAATGAAACCAAGATGTGGGCAGGACAATAAACACTACTAAGAAGCATGGTTGTTGGTTAGTAAACGTTAACTAGTTAATTTCAATGGTCATTTTAATTTATGTTTGACACTATTACTAATTACTTGGTAATATAAATTTGATAACAGCGTAGAATGGATACTTTGAGGATTATATTAGGCGTACACTTAGGGTTGGGCCAATTGAAACACAAGATTTAGTAAATAAACTTTTAGTGGTTGATGATTGTCCGCAAAAAATAAAAATAAAAAAAAAGGAAAAAAAATAGACTTGTAAGTGTGAATTATGTTTGTTTGAAATGAATTTCATTGATAATGCCATACATTGCATGTGGTTCATTTAAATGTATTTACTATTTAGTAATGTCTCATATTTTCCTGATAGGGCTGATTATGGTATTATAGTATGCTTCATTATAAAAGCAACTTATGCATCACCTTGACGTGGAGAAGTCAATGAGAGGGAAGAGCAGCAAAACTATGAGAGTCGGGATGGTGAAGTCATTTGTAAACGACCCAACAAGGTCATTTGTTGATGATAATTGATAATCATGACAATCTTCCAATGGTGACCATATAGGTGTAGCGTGTGTTTTTTTTTTTTTTTCTTTTTTTTTTGTGTGTAAGTTCACGAGTATGTAGTATTTGAATGGCACATTACCATTGACGTTAAACATCTTTTGTTGTTATCGTAATTTTGGCTATTTTGGGTAGCATTCTCGATACGATTTATGATCTGTACATAATTTTTGGGAATATGTTAGAATAGTTTGGTAATAAATATTTGTTGCACTTGTTTGGTATGATATGGAGGTGTTTATCGGTCATTAATATCAGAAGAAATGTTAATAGGAATAAGGAATGATGAGTTAACATTTGCATAGTATTCTATAAGATGTAGCTTTCATTTTTTTTCAATGCACATTATAGTTGTTAATCTACTATTCAAGTCATCTAAGTTGGTGGTTGTGACATTCACATTACGTGTCAATGTTGTCATGCCCTTACCAAATTTGAATTTCCAGATTTACTTTGTCCAGAAACATTGGTCACCGATCAATTCATATTGTGCCAAATATTGTAAACCCATCTTAGTTGGCGTGATGCAACAACCATGTCACACCCGTTTTCACTTTAATAAAACATTCACAATTGGAATGATTGGTGTGCTTAATTGCATTGGCCGATCACGTTATGCCCAAAATTATAGCCCCAACTTAGTTGGCGTGAGGCAACGGCCATGTCACATTCATATTAAGTTTGATAAAACAGTCATATTTGTGTGCTTAATTGCTTTGCTCTTTCAAATGATTGGTTAGAAAAATAAATAAATAAATATCGACAACACGGGTGTTGGTTCGACTTTTTAAATGGTTGTTACATTACATGTGTACACTTGATGTTTGACGTGCCACATCATCCCAAATATAGGTTGTAACACTCGCATTACGGGGCGAGAATGTAATTGGTACTCTCACATTTACTTTAATCAGCTACATTGATTGCCAATCAGTTCATGTTGTGCACATTGTAAACCCACTATATCTCATTCGTATTCAGATTGGCGGAGCATTCACATTTGGAATGCTAGGTGTGCTTCGTTATTTTGATCTTTCAAGGTAGTGCTGTAAATTAAGATTGATGGCTCAATTACAAGGTCTATGTCATTAAGTGGTCAGAGTCATGATGTCACGCCTATACAAAATTTGGCCATGAATACAAGAGCAACATTGGGTGGTTTGATCGACGTTCCACATGCCAAAAAATGGCAACTTCATACCGATATAACCACACCAGCGTGACATAGCGTCATAAACTATAGGTTCTCACATACAAGCCCAATTTCAATGTAACTAAACGTGTATTAATGAATTGAACAATACAGCTTAATGAATCATAGCATAAACATGTAACATTAATACATGAATCAAAGTGTTGTGACGAACAAAACCAGTCAAATTATAATGTGTCAACAATGTTTTGACTTATTAATGTTGATCATCATTTTTTTTTTTTTTGCTACATTCTGGTACGATAATACGATTATGTTATTCAAAAGTGATTATAGAACTTGGTCGCTAAGTGTCCTTGACTAGATTCGCTCTTTACATGTCTTTCGGTTGTGGCTCTACATGTGACCACATCGCCCACACCTTATCTGACTTAATTTCTCTCCCCGAGATGGTATCTAATTCTTCTTCAGTCGTCCTGGAGGATGCCTAATTGCCAATGGAGATATAATGAAGTCATCTTCCGAAAATGACGGTTTATCAACTGTTGGTATTGGCTGAATGCATTCGGAATAAACTAGTTGGTACTAGACGGTGAAAAATGGTTTGACCCATGTACTAAAATCCCTTCTGCTATTCTGTATTGCAATCACTGCATGTGCACTCTGGAACCCATTCAGTTGTCACTGGAAACATGAACAGGAACGTCTACCAATGTCTACCAGCATAGTTAGAAATGAATGGATCTCGTATATGTCTTTATTTGCCTGGCTAACAATCCACATATTGAACAATTCTGCAATGTGCACGTATCCATTTATTGAACAAATGAAGACATATGTCTCCAGTAGTTGGGTAGTTACATGGATCATGTATCCATTTATTGAACAATTCTGCAATGTTCGAGGTCATCTCCCCATAACGTTTGCCCCTAATGAAAATTTGGAAAACATTATCTGACAATGTTAGTAAATATTGGGTACTTTGAAACGAAAATTGGGTTTGCAATGTAAAATGTGCACTATCACACAAATACAAATAATACATGTAAGTATCGTACAAACCTGAAATATGCATTGGCCCAATGTTATGGTTGCATATCTTCCAAAAAATCATTTATCTCAGATTGTCCGAATCCTTTTAGTTTAGCCTAATGGTGCTGAAATGAAGCCTCAGTTAGAGCATATGCACATTCACGCAACTTGGCCATTAAAACAAATTGAACACTGTTGTCGATCCACCATAATTTGTCCCTCAAATTTGCTTGGAGATGTTGCAAACAACACGCATGATGCACAGATGGGAATACAGTAGGCAAGGATTCGAGAAGTCTGGCATTCCAATCAGACACGAAGGTTGGTGTCCGAGTACTATTGATAACGTTAGCGAGTTATTGTAAAAACCAAGTCCAACTTGTAGTCGTTTCGGAGTCAACGATAACAAATGCCAATGGAAATGAACCTGTGAGTTGTGACAAGTATTAAGTTAAATTCATAATGGGTTAAACCATGTTTATGTTCACGCTAAAAATTGTTCACATTTCACAGCAACAAGGATATTGGTACTAAAATGACATTGAAATGGACACACATTTTTCATGGGGGATCTCCCACTGCTATAGTGGCCTAACCATAAAGTGTTCAGTGGCCATATGATGTGTCATTATATGAAATACTGCAATAATTATCATCAAACACGGACCTTGGTTGCCATCTTTCTCCGTTGCTGCAAGCAAATTACCTTTAAATCTCCTTTTCAAGAATCTACCATCAAGGAACAATAATAGGCGGATATGGTTGAATCCATCAATGCAAGCTTTGAATAATATGAAGAACTATTTAAATCGGCCAGTTGACTACTCAAAATCCAAGTTCACATAACTCCTAGGATTGTATTGCATAACTACATCAGCGTAACATCTAAGTTGGTTGAACGAAGCATGGTAGTCACCATACACTTTGCCTCTTGCTTTCTCCACACCTAACCAGGCTATGTGATAACTTGAATTCAATCTGTATTCTTATTTGAGGCCAAACATGACATCAGTGGGACGTGTAAACAGCTTATACACACCTAATCACCAACAACATTGCAAACCAATTCAAAGTTGATTATACTATGCTTTCCAGTGTGAACAACAGCGCCACAACTATGCAAGTTGTTTCATCTCTTCAGGTAAAAGTATCTATTGCATGTTTGAACCCTTCCATGTATCAACCATGTATACTCTTTTTGCTCTCGCAACGTCCACACAGTTGTGACCCGCACTAAATCGTTGTTCACGAATTTAAAGTCAAACCCACACTGAATAACATATTTGGATAGAACCAAACGGAATTCAACAACACCCCCTTTGAAACATTGGCCTACGTGAGTAATGCCATATGACCAAGCCGCTGTCATCAACGTTTTCTTAGTGTGGCGGCAATAATTGGACAACAAATCTACGTCAGTTTTTGTATCCGAAATTTGTTCCGTGTTACGATCCATTTGGCTTGTGGAGATAGTCCCACCGTATTGCTCACCTTGAAGCACATCCTCCACTCCATTTTGTGAGCCAACCGCAATGTATATATAGTTAATACCAAAGGATCTTGCAAGGGAAACATGTTTTCCATGTCCACATCAGTACTCATCATTAATTGGTTTTTGTGACACGGTAATTTGTAAGATATAGAAATCGATGATGGTTTCACGTCTGCCCACCTCCCACATAAATCATCTACCAACTATGTGAATGTCAATCCATTAACATCCTTAATAACAACAGCAAAGGAACCGAACCTACACAATAGCATAATGTCTATATTCTGGGCAACAACATAAATGAAACAATAAGAGTGCTAGTACATTTTGCAACCAAACAAAAAAATAAGACATACGACATATGCATTTTATAATAAAATGTGAGCACAGTATTAACACCTATTTTTTTCTATAAAGCACAAACGTGAAATTGTAAATGTCCCATGTATTGAACCACCATCATTTCTCACCCACCGTAACTTCGACATCATGCGACGGGATGTTGAGGACATTTAATTAAAAAATAAAAACTCACTAATTTTGTGCAATGTATTGTGACATGTATGTAAACACAGATTACAACAACGACACAATACAAATTCAAAGACATATACAACCGAACGCAACACACAAAAGACATATAACAACATGGTGGATGTGGATTAACATTATACCCTAAATGTAACGTTAATCGAAACACGATGAAAGTGTGCCAATGGATGGCTGTAATAGATTGTGAAAGCCCTATTAATTAAGATGAAAGTGAAACATGAACAAGCGGTACCACACAACAACAAATCTCACCAAAAACAAAAACACCTCCTCCCCTCAACCAATTGGAGTCCAAATCGAGAGAAACAAACAACACACAACCTCCAACGTTGACCATATCATCAGCCCTATCCACGTCCAAATAAGCAACATTTTCAAAATGCACCAAAATCCCGCAATCAAGGCGACATCCACACGCACGGTCATAGACTCCAAAATCCACTTCCCTAAAAGCCTTCAAAAATGTGAAATGTTGAATGATACAATAACCTATAATATGGAAACAAATTATATGTATAATAGTACACTAATACCATTCATGGAACACATTTCTATCTAAATATGATTTCAAACTCTATAAGAATTTATACAGTACTTCACATTAAATAAGTTCCCATAATAAGACTTATAAATAATTTTTTCTAAATCTGAAAGGAATAAAGTGTAATTCATCCAAAAAATAAAAGAACCGCGGCCGCGAAGTTATCAAACACGTATTCAGTTATTGGTTTGGTACAATGTAATGGCCCACTGCTCTTATTTTCTTGTCGATTTTTCACGATAAGAAGAAGTTGTATGTGTATCCTCGCCCCCTCCTTTTGATTTTGTGGTGGATGTAAGGATTTGGAGTGACTTTTGTACATTTATATTTAAAGTTTCATAAAGATCAAAACCGACCACCACGAAAAAAGGGCCTGCATTGTCATCGAAATTATTATTGTTATAGAAATTTTCTCAAAAAAGATTTATTAATCTAAATACTCATTATGTTACTAGCCCCTTTTTGGATCGAAAATGGCCACTAATCTCGACAGCATTGTTTGGGTGATATTTCTTTCATTATGTAAATATTGAAAATGAATTTATTCACATATTTTTTGAGTGTGTGAATAACACATAAATTTTTATTAGTTTAAAATAGTAGGTCCCATATTAAAAAGGTTAATTGGTAAAAAGTCTATTTTTATGAGGCCATATCACTACAAGAAAAATAGGATATTACGACATTTTTTTTCTGGCGTTTTTGAAAAACGTCGTAAAATCTCCTATTATTTTTCCCTTTTCAACAAATTTAATTACTCCATCTCGTTTTGTATGCCGTTATTAAAAAATTGTGAAATAACATTTATTTGTGATTGAAGAGGCAGGACTTCTCTAATCAAAAGAGAGGCGTGACTTTGGAGAACAGAGCGTGACTTTTGAGAGAGAGATAGAGGCAGAGAGAGAAATCATGGCCTTGGATCTTCGATCTGCATCGATTTGTTGGTTGTATGATCTGGAAATTCTTGTTCTACACTTGATTTGAGCCTTTGTCTGTAATATCGTTTGAATCCCTCTTATCTAAGTCGATCTAGGGCTCAAGGTTAGAGTTTTTTTATATGGATTTGCTACATTCACACAAGATCTGTAGACTTTCATGGCTTAAACTAACGATTTATAGTTGATTTCTAGTTTCTTTTCTTCTGTTTTGTATTCTCTCTTTTCGAATAAATTTTTCTAGGGTTTTGAGTGCCGTGTTAATGTATCTGATCACGTACAGGGTAAGCAAGCAGCGTGGATCTAGATCGTTAGCAACAGTGAATAGAAGCAAGCTCAATGACGTAGAGATGTAGATCTTATTCTTAGATCTATTCTCTATCCGATCAAATCTTCTCTCTCTGTCTCTCCGATCTGCTATTATGGGAATATCAAATCCGCTTTCTCAATCTCTCCGATCGAATTTCACGTATTCTCTTCATTGCTCTATGAGATTTGGGCCTCTCTCTCTGTTTTTGATTAAATCTCATTATCTTTGTCACTTTATCACATTTTCCTTATAGAAAATGTCAAAACAGTTTCTAAAATTGGTGTTGGTGACTAGTTCGTTGATGCTCTCCTATGCATATTGATGATGACCGATTTGTAGTTGAGGTTAGTATTCCTGATGCTGTGATTCTTATCCTACTGACATAACTTTTTTCATGGATTTTTTTTTTTTTTTTTTTTTTTTTTTTTTTTTTTTTTTTTTTTTTTTTGCAATAGCTTGTTGATATTGTGATTCTTATTATACCATTTTCCTTGCATGTCAAATGTTCGATAAAATGTGTCAATGGAAAAATTTTTTTTATTTTTTATTCTATCTTTTAATTTTTAGCCAAACACTGGAAAATAAAAATGATGATGAAACTTTTACTGGAAAATAAACTTTTATCAGTGTAATATTTTCTACCAATCTGAAAAGGGTGTTATCTGTCTACCATGGGATCTTGTGCACCCTTAATGGTAATAATTTGAAAAATAGTTGTAGTGAATTATGTAATCATCTATATCACAATCTTTTTGTTGTCTATAATATTAGCTCCCCTTATCTTTCTTGATATCCTCTTGATATTGTTTTCCATGAGAAATATCAAATGCTCCATTTTTTTAGATAAATGTTTTGGACATTTGAAGATTCACCCACATTTTTGGTTTGATGTCAAACAAACTTGTCTAAATGGTTATTTTGATACTAAGAATAGTCATTATCAGGTTGGACTGTTATCAAGCATGAATATGAAGTAACTAGACAGCTATAGACTAAAGATTTTGATCAATAGCTTCTTATTTGTTAAGTGACTTGTTTGTTATACTGGTTCAGAAACGATCATTTACTTTTGTTTGTAAATCTTACATTTTAATATTGAAATGGCAGAGGACACACACTTTGCTTGTGATTTTCATTAGAAATGTCATGATGAAATAATAAAGTTCTCAATTGTAAAGTTCTCTATTATATATTTTCTTGAATGCTGGTTTTTCCTGATATTGAGATGATTTGAAAGAAAAAAAAATTTCTACATACAATTCTTTTATGAGTTAAATCCATGAAACATTAAAACAAATCTGGGAATCACTATATATCTTATATTTTCGGTCATAAAGATCACACTGTAATTATTCCTATCTGGAACTTCAAGGCTATGCCTGATCACATTGTAATTATTCTTATTTGGTTGAATCCATTAGCTGGGAAGGAGTAACATCTCCGAAAACTTTTTTTTTTTTTTTGAAGTTGTTTAACTAGTCTTTCTTTAATATGTTCCTTCCAAGATATGATCAGAAATTTTTATAATAGAAACTTGAATATGCTGGTGTTATAGCTAAAGAGTCAAATATATTCACTGTTGTTATTATGTCTGCAACTAATGATGGTTATTGAGCCTATTTGTTGTTCATACTTGTTTTTTTTTTTTTGAGGGGGGGGGGGGGAGGGGGGTAAATCTCAACGATTTGCTATCAAACCACCACCATCACTTAAAAATATAGTAAAGACAAGACCCCCCAATCCACAAGACAGCCATTTGCTAGATTTCAAGAAGAATTCACTTTATATATAGTTCACTGTTTGCTGATTTATAAAATCTCTCTTCTTCCAGATTATTGATGAAAAGTCTTTGATTAAAAAGTATCAAAGAGAAATATCAAGCCTCAAACTAGAACTTGATCAGTGGCTGCATTCAGACTTAAACCTCTAGAGTTTTTGAAGAGCCAAACCGAGGGGTTGTGATACAAGTAGGAAGAAAGCTTTTACAGGTAGAAAATGGAATGCATATTATCAAATCTAACTTGCACTTGATTCTTGATATGCAGATTAGAATGGGCAATGTTGAGGTAAGCATTTCCTCCTTTAATGTTCAGTACATAAATATTTATATAGTAATTCAAATTTAGAGTGGAAAAATAGGCCCATTGCTTTGTGTAATTGTAAAAACTCTAGAGGCTTAACTCTGAATGCAGCCACTTGACAGTTGAATTATTAAATTGCTCTGTGAATTGTTTTGTGGTTCTCTTTTTTGGGTTTTGAAAGATGGTATTGAAGACAATAGATCTTTTAAAGAATGAAATTCCACTTAAGGAAGAATCAGTAGTTTTATCTGAAGATGTGAGGATTGGTTTAGTTCTCGTCAACATCATCAATTGCTTCTACATGATTGAAGCTGGAAATCTGGTCTCTCTCCTCCCCTCTCTTTATCTTTTAATTATTACCCAGTTTCAATTATTTTGTAATGGATAGATTTTTCTTTATTTCAAATTAATATGGATTAGACCATCAATCTAACATGACCTTCTTTGATAATCAACTTCTTCATCTTCTAAGTTCAAAGTTTATGTGTAGATTAGTTATGAAAAAATTTATTTGGTTTGATAATTGTAACTACATAATTTTTGGAGCTTGGCTTTTCAGTAGCTTGCTGCTCTCTTCAAACCGGCACAAGCCAGAATAAGACGATAGCCAAAAGAAATTACTGAATAAGTTGATAAAATAGATATATGACTGCTATTGATAGTGCAATACTAATAAATGAGTTGTTTCAAATGAGTTGAATCAAGTAGTTGAAGGATATACATCTCTTGCTTCACATTTGGGCGTTTTGGCACGAGATGGGAGTCTTGCACCACTCACTTTTACGACTTGGCATTATGTCCCAAAACAAAACAAAGATAACATATGGAGGGAGATAAAGGTATATACGGATATTTAATATGAAATAAGTTGAAAAGGTTGTGGATTCACTTAGTAGTCATCCCAGTGTTCGGCCAATGTCACATCAACAAAAATCTCATGCATTTTCATCCCAAGAGGTGAGCAATCATTTAATCAAAGCTTTTTTGACAAATACCATATCTTATTAATTACAATACTTGCTCTTATTAAATATAGGTTCACCTTTCAAAGAAAGAGAAGAAGAAGAATAAGAATAAGAAGAAGAAGAAGAACTAACAAGGTAAAAGTACTAACATCACTAGTTCGTGGTTTATGTTCATTTGATTTGTAGGGCATTGTTGGTTCTGAAATTAGGGTTTCGGTTGTTACTGTTGTGACAAGTGACTAAATTTGGGTATTTTTGGAGATGGAAAATTGACAATCTTTGTTGATGTATTCACTGTTTGATTTTGTTTTGTGTGCTTTCCTATTCTGTGATTTTTTTATTTTTTTTGGGGTTCATGTATTTACATGAATATATTTGGGTCGTGATTTTGGCATTGTGAAAGGGAAGCTGTAGAACAGCAGCTTAGTTATTTGAACGAGCCATCAGTTTTCACAACCTTCAGTATAGATATTGTCATGATATTATTTATGTATGCATGACTGTGATACTTAATTTCCCTCCCATCAAATTGAGTTTCATTTTTCCTCTCATTTGACCTATGTTTGTGCTTGTTTTTTGTAGAGTAAAGCAGGACCTGTTTTAATAGCAATCAATCCCTTCAAAGATGTCCATTGTTTTGGAAACGATTTTATCACAGCTTACAGGGAGAAGCTTTTTGACAACCCTCATGTTTTTGCTATAGCAGATACTGCCTATAACGAAATGATGAGAGGTGAGTTAAATAGTACTTGCAGGGATTTTGAAGAAAAAAACAGGGCTCATATTCATCTATTTATACTTTGCTACTAAAGAATTGTTTTGCTCACTCTACTTTTATCATGGATCATGCAGATGAAGTGAATCAATCCATCATCATAAGGTTAGTTGAACTGTCTTATGGATTTGTTGAACTGTTTTATGGGAAACTCTGGATTTTAAACTGTTAACTTAAGGGGTTTTAAGTTTATCTGGCACCATGATTGAGAGTATTTAAAAATGTAAAATAAAAGTTGTATGGCACCACTAGGGTGATAGGGCCATAAATCCATGGGAAGAATGGAGCTGGGAATATATATATTCCTTGAGTTTGTTTAGGTTGGAGATATTCTTGTCATTGTTGAAATTGACAATAAAGTGTTAATATTTTGGGAGGGAGATGGGTACTAATGTTTAGCTTGCTTAATTCTGCAAAAGCCTATGTTTGTTTCAATGTGACACTTCTATGGAAGAGTTTTGCCAATAAGTAACTGGATTTGAAGTCTAGAGAATAATTTTAGGTGTTTGAGAAGTTCATTGAATAAACCTACAAGGTAATCCCCAAGTCTAATTTGAGATGTTTTTCTAGGTGAATGGAGCATAAGTTTGGAGGCTGTTCTAGCAAAGAACTAGTTCTTTGAAACTTGAGTATGCCCTGATTGGGAGGTTGGGTAGATATGTAAAGGAGTATAGCAATTGTGTGCATGAACATAGAGCATAAGTATGCTAGTAGAGTTGGTTTACAATTGTGACATTCTTTATTCTGCTACACCTGGGGAGCTTGTTAATTCACAATAAATAGTTCTTTATATGTTGACAATAGTTTGAAACTTGAAACAAAACAGTGTCACTGAGGATAAAAATTCTCTTGACAATGGCTTCTTTATATTCAAATTAAAAATGAAGTAGATATGGGGAAAATTCTTGAAATTGGGCCATTTTATTTTGGAAGTAGACTAATTTTAGTGAGAAGATGGCAGTTGTATATGCATTTGACTAAGAGTGAATTCTCTTTTGTGCACATTCTGATGAAATTCTATAATATTCCCCTAGAGCTTTGGGCTGAGTCATGTGGCTAATGTTATTGGTAAACCTTTGTACCATGATGAGTATGCTGAAGTTCATAGTAGGCTTATTTTTGCAAAATTGCACTGATTTTTTTTATAGTGCTTCTTGGTATGTGATAAAATCTTCTTGTTAGTGCTTCTTCAAGTTTTAAATATTGTTTATAGGTATTAGGTACAAATTCTTCAATTTGTGTTTATTTTGGTGAATCTGATTGCAGTTTATGTTCTGATGCAGCCATGTAAACCAGTGATGACTACAGCTTTTATGCTAAAACATGATTTTTGGATATATGTTAGTTTGTGGTTAATGTTGAAACATGATTTTTAGATACATGTTAGTTTGTGGTTAATGTTGAAATATGATTTTTGGATATATGTTAGTTTGTGGTTAATGTTGAAACATGATTTTTGGATTTTGGATACGTTATTTTGTGGGTAATGGTGATTGGATATTAATTGAACGAGAAACTGAATTAATGCTTCATTTGTTATTTGAATGGGAGTTATTATTTTATATGTTAGTTTTTTATATGTTAGTTTTATTACAGGTATTCTTTTAATTTAATCAAATAAAATTAGCACAATTTCAAACAAACAAAAAAAAAAAAAGGATATGACAGCGTTTCTATAAACGCCTCCTAAACCCTCAATAGTAACGGTCATATTTTTAAAACAAATACAACGGCGTTTCAAAAACATCGCTAAATATCGTTGGTGACGTCAGCGTGTGTATAGTGGGACATTTGGCAGCGTTTTTTAAGACGCCTCTTATACTAATATCACGACGTTTTTAAAACGTCGCAAAGCTACAGCGACGGCCGCAGTTTTGACGTTTGGTACTAAACGCCACAAAAGGAATTAGCAACGTTTTTGATAGATATAGCGGCGTTTTTTAAACGCCACTAAAAGTCCAATTTCCAGCAGTGTATGTTATTTAGTCAAAGATTTAATATTTTTTGGTAATACGGACACACATTGAAAAATAACTGATGCCACAAAAAAAAAAATATATCAAAAAATTGGCCAGAAAAGTCGCTAGAAAATTGCCAGCGGCAACAACTAGTGTGTAACAGCGCCCGCGGGGGGGCCTCGCTACAGTTCGGACTCGATTTTTGTTGCGGTTCCAAATCTTGAACCAAAGAGTCCAAATCCGGCAAATCGTTTTGAGAAAACAGATTTTTTTGAAAGAAGTGCCAAACATGGACTGCTTTGCCAGATAACAGAGTCGCCACCTAAATATTTTAAAATGGGAAATTTAGGAAACCCTGACTCGGTGCCAAAAGGCCACGTGTCCGTCATCACCAAAGTTGGCTCGGGAACTTGGGTACGATTGGGGAAGGTCACATCGTGAGCACCCCCGCTCGCCCGGTCAAAGACCGGCCTCTACTAACCATGATATCTGTTTTTGAAAACATTGCGAGTTCTTATTCCGGTTTATTAGCCTAGGTTACTATGTGATGCTCGCAGCAAACAAGTATAGACTGAATCGCCTGAATTGGAACAAAACATTTCATGTTTGTTTGTTTGAAAATGGTTTGCTACCCGCAGGTAGGCTGAAAATGCAGATTTTGCCACCCTCAGGTGGGCTTAGGAAAACAATGGCGTTGCCACAATCTAGTGGGCTTGAAACAAACAGTTGATGAATTGTCCCAATCCAGATAACTCAACCTCTACCCACAAGCATTCAAGGCAGTTATATCACATAAGCAGTTAGCCTCATGGTAAGCATGCTATCATGGCAACACTCACACGCATGCAAGGATGCTAAAGCATAAAACTCACCGAGTACTCCAAGCCAAAACAGAAACTACGTTAGAAATCATGCATGATCCTAAGTATACTGAAATGCCTAATGCAACACATGCAAAATGCAACTATAGCAGGCTCGGCTATTCTAAATATGGCATATGGAATGCTACAACTAACATGTATTCATCTTGTAATTGAAATACAATGCAGTTTGTATGATGCGCCGAGCCCGGTGCGTGCAAAACAGATGAATGATGCAAACATGCTGTCATACTGTATGCTAATTTAAACATGCTCTATATCTAACCATCCAAAGCGGGTAAATAAAAGGGAGAAAGAAATGGGGGTTGGAAGACATACACCACACTCACGCACCCTTATTACAATTATGCCCTCGCGCAGAGGGTCCGAATAAATAATAATACAGTCCCAAATGAAAGAATAGTACAGTCCGAAATATATACAGTCCGAATATTACAAAATTTTAATTAATAAATTAATTACAAAAGAAGTAAAACTGGCATGCAAGCCAGGGACTGCCTTGCTTCTGATGGATGATGTATGCTGGGCTGCCTGGCGCGGAAATCCACTGGGATGCCCTGATTAGCCTCTGTTTGCAATTTTCTCGAAATGCGTGCCAGCCTCCGAAAAGTTGCTGATTGTTGATTTTGCTGCAACAGAGAGCAGGAAAAGGGCATAGCCATGTATTTCACAAATGTATGCATGCCTCGATCCTCGTGCCACCAATCACGCATCTCGATGCATGATAGCCGAGGAACCGAAATGCACAACTCAATATGGGATGAATGCAGATGAATACTACAACAAAACCTAGCTCCATCATGGGTGATCCGGAGTGTCGGTGACTGGGGAATTGAGACATGCTCCGCCACTCGGAGTGCGAAACGCGCCTCGTTTCCCGTGCAATATGCATGATATGCATGAAATGCAACTAAGATACAGCCTAGCATGCACAAAGCTATGAAAATGAGATGTCTCGAAATGCGTGCCCACGGGCACGCAAACCGAGGCGATGCGGAATGACATGCGGAATGTAATGATGGGCTTACACCAATATGAGAGGGCCTCAGCCACACTCACACGGGATGCCGAAATGATAAGAATGAGGTGCCTCGAAATGCGTGCCCACTGGCACGCAAACCGAGGCAATGATGAAATGCAAATCGGATAAAACAGAGGCGCCTCGAAATGCGCGCCCACAGGCACGCAAACCGAGGCGATGCAAATGAGAAAATCGGATAAAACTGAAGTGCCTCGAAGTGCGTGCCCACGGGCACGCAAACCGAGGCAGAGATATGCGATGCAAAATCGGAATGCAACGATGGGCTTACACCTACATGGGAGAGCCTCAGCTCACTCACATAGGAGGCCGTCGGATAAAACAAAGTCGCCTCGAAACGCGTGTCCGCGGACACGCAAATCGAGGCAATGATGTAGAAACATAAAAAATGAAAATTGGGCTTACGCCAACATGAGATAGCCTCAGCCACGCTCACATAGGCTGCCGGAATGATAAGAATGAGGTGCCTCGAAGTGCGTGCCCATTGGCACGCAAACCGAGGCAATGCAAAAAAAGATGCAAATGGCATAGGGAATGATATGCAAGCATGGCAATGGAATTTCAGCACCTAAATAAAGGGGAAAACAGCCCCGAAACAATTCAAAATGACACTCGAAGCATGCATTCATCCCGAAAATGTGAAATTAAGCCCCGAAATGGCCTATAGCCATGCTATACATGCAAAATATGATCATGGCAGCAAGAACAGTAGCAATACAGTCCCAAAAATGGCATTTTTTCAGTAGTAAACATGGCCTAAATGCAAGCATAGATAGATCAAACAAAGCATGCAAAGTTAGTGGCCAAGAGAGGGGTATTGAGACAAGTGATATATGCAAACCCCAAATGGATAAACTTTCTTCTACAACATTGAAGATTAGCTAAAAATAAGCATATATGCAGAAGATGACATTCTCAAAATCAGAACACAATCATGCTAAAAGATCCATGCAAAATAGGCTCCAAATAGGCTATATCATGAGACATGCAATGCACACACCAAATGACAAAACTTTCTTCATGGAATATGTAAAGGGGGTCAAAATAAGACCAAAGTCAGTAGGGGTCGAAGCCCCAAAAACAAATAGAGATAGGTCAAAATTGCATGCAAAATGTGGCACACTTGATGAATATTGAAGGAAGTGGTATATACAAGCACCAAATGGGGTTGAGCCTCTCTACAATGTTGTAGAGGGGCTCAAAATAAGAACAAAAGCAGTAGGGGTCGGACCCCTAGAAACAAACACAAATAGACCAAAACTAGCATGCAAGAAAATGGCATAAAGGCTAGGTATTGAAACAAGTGTATCATAGAAGCATCAAATGGAGTTGAGCCCTTCTACAAAGTTGTAGAGGGGCTCAAAACAAGCACAAAAGCAGTAGGGGTCGGAGCCCCAATTCTCAACCAATTAGAGTATAAAAATGAACCAAGAAAAAGCCCTAAAAGTTGTTTTTGAATGCTCACCCTTGAAGACTTGTCTTTCTTTGATTCTTGGCTTCGATTTGTAGCTTCTCAACCTCTGAAATTCACTTCCTAGCTGCTGGAGTGGTGGTGGGGATGGTGAGGCTATGTGTTGATGAAGAGAAGACCTTGACACTTGAAGCTTTTTGGAATTTTGAGCTAAGGAAATGGAGGAATTTGAAGATGTGTTCTTGAAGACAAATTTTCCAACCTTGAAGAAGGAGAGGGAGGGCCCTTTAAATAAGCAAGAAATGGGGTGTAAAAGGGGAGGGAAAGCACCCAATCTTTCCCTCCCGAAATATCCCCCGGATGCCCCGGGATATGCTGAAAGATATCCGGACAGCTGGGACAGGCTGGAAAGCAGGAAGCTGGCCGGCCAGGTAAATTTGTGGGAGGTGGCCGGCCGGCCACCCCACCTGGTCGGCCAGCCACTCACCATGGCCGGCCGGCCACCCCAAGAAAATGAACAGAAGATTTTCTGGCCGACCAGTATAGAAAGGTGTCCTCTCAAGTGTGTAGAATAAGGCCCCATGGTTGGAATTTGGCAACTCTGAAGCAGGAGTCACAACATAGAGCTTGAAGGAGAGGCCCAAAAATGAAACCAACCATTGCTGGCCGACCACCATACCAAAGTGTCCTCCCAGATGTGTAGAACAAGGATCCAAGGTTTGAATTTGGCAACATTGAACCAAGAGTCACAACATAGAGCTTGAAGGAGAGGCCCAAAAATGAAATCAACCAATGCTGGCCGACCACCATGCCAAAGTGTCCTCCAAGATGCCCTCATCACAGATATGTAGCTTTGGTTGGAAGAAAATACCCCTAGGGTGTTCAACATTGGCCCGGAAGTGAGCAAAACGGGCTCCGGAAGAGCGAAACTGGTTATCTGGGATAATTGCTGGCTTCTCACCCCCCAGTGATCTTCCTGATGTTGAAACAGAGGTACCTGCCAAGTTTGAACAAAAACAAATGAGAAATGAATGTTCGGGGCCAAAACCGAGCAAATCGGGATCCCGAAAATGAGCTGCGGGTGCCGGAAGTGGTGTTCAGCAGCGAAGTGGGCATCTGCGACCCCAGTGTCCTCTGGAATGACGAAACAGAGATACCTGCCAAAAACCGGAGAAAATGGATGCGAAATGAATGCTCGGGACCAAAACCGCGCAGTTTAGGGTCCCGAAAACCGGCTACAGATACCGAAAGTGGCACACGACCACGAAGTGGGCATCAGGGGCCCCAGGGTTCCTCGGAATATTAAAACAGAGGTCTCCGCCAAAAACCGGAGAAGGCTGATGCAAAATGAATGCTCGGGGCCCAAATCACGCAGTTCGGGGTCCCGAAAATGGGTCGCCGGACACCGGAAGTGGTGTTCGGCTGCGAAGTGGGCATCAGGGGCCCCAGTGTTCCTCGGAACATTAAAACAGAGGTCTCCGCCAAAAACCAGAGAAGGCGGAGACGGTTGGGCGGTCCCGAGCCGAGGCACACGGCCTAACGGCCCCGAAAACCGGGAACCGGGCTCCGAAATGGGCAAAATGGCCTACGGCCACGAAAAGTAGCTCACGGCCACCGGGAGATAATCTGCGGGACCACTCCCTTCCCTTAGGGAAGAAAACAGAGAAAACCGAGCCTGGTTCGCAAACCGAGACAAGGTAGGGAAGATGGTTCGGAGGTCCGGAGGCAGGGCGCGCGGCCGCGACTCTGAGACTTCGGAACGAGCACAGTATGCAACATCACCGAGCGCTCAACCGGTGACGTCTGAGTCTTAAGGTCGGTCAAAAATGGGGTGTCTACATAGTGGCAACGAGGTAGACAAATAGATGGCATTGAACAGATAAGTGCATAGATTGGTGACACATGTACAGATAAGTGACATTTTAACAAATAGTTTGATAGATAAATGACATGAGTACAAATAAGTGACATTTGAAGATACAAATAACATTTGAACAGATAGACAAATAAGCAAATTTTCAACAGATAGATATTCTGTTAGACAAATAATAATTTTTTAACCCAAAAATGTTTAAGATAAGCCCAAGAGTTTCCGAAATAGTCCTTTTGGCTTGAGTGCCCTATTTAAAAAGGTTTATTGACACACCTAAAAGTGTAGATCTCTCTATGTTTCACCAATTAAAGTGTGTATTATTTGCATATTATGTGAACAAAATCGAACTAGCAAATATTTGGTGCCTCGCAGTTACTTCCTATTGTAATTTTCAGCCTTCTCCAAATTTTAGATTTTTTTTGTCCAATAATATAGGACAAATTAAATTTTACCTTTTAGAATTATCACTGAGTATTATTTTATTTTCTTTAACTAAAAAAGTTATATTTTGTCACTTTAAACTATTAATTTGTAAAAATCTTTTGCTATGAATTTGTTATGTAAATTTAAAAAATAAAATAAAAAATATTGATATATGAGTTGCACACGACATCTTAAATCATATCGAATGCTTAAATCATATCAAATGCTTAAAACGAAATTATTTTCTTCTATCTACAACAACAACTGTTGCAATCGTAGACTAGGCAACGATAACTACTAGCAAAGGTTGTGGAAATGAGAGAGAGATAAATTGAAAAGAAGCCAAAGAAAATAATAACTTCATTTTAAACATCTATATAATAAAGCATGATAGTTTTTGAATTTGTCCTACACACATTTGTCCTACTAGGACATTTGAATGGCTTAGATCTATTCAATTTATAAAACAATGGCTGACATATATTTTTTAAAAAATATCCTACATGTATATTTTCTATTTTCCCGCTTCTCTTTCTTACTTTTTCTTTTTCTCACCCATCCTTCCATGATCCCACCTTCCTTCCTCCCTTTTTTCATTTTATTTTTTTATTTTCTCCCATTTTTATTTTTCTTTCTATTTGTTTATTTTTTTATTTTCTCATTTTTGTCCAGTATATTTTATACATTTCCATACAATATATGTATGCCCGTAATACACTAGGTCATCACGGGCATACATACAATTTTCATATAATTATTTAAGCAAAAACATTATTGTATGTATGCCCGTGAAAATTGTATGTATGCCAGGTACATCTATGTATCTAGCTATCTATTGTATAAGCCAAATGAGTTTTCGTGAGGAGTTTTATGAGAATTCTAAAATTTTATAATAAATTTGTGAATTTATCAAATTAAAAAATAAATTTAAATTGTATTGAGATTACAATTATATTCTAATTCTAACATTATTTATACCGTGTCTTCAGGCACGGGCATACGCTAGTTTATAATATTTGAGATGTCATTTGCGAAATACATATTAATTTCCATTCATTTATATAATGATTTTTTAATGAAAAGTTCACATTAATACAAATTAAAATTTTAACATGAAAAAATGTCATATTTTTTTATTTGAGGAGAATAAAGTGATACTAATAAATAGTTCAAAAGAATATAGTGTAATTATCTAAACATATGACAAAAAGTGGGGGCCTCTAATAATCTTCTCTTTTTTATTTTGATTTATTTCTATACTTTTTTTACACACACTGTAAATTGTAAACATTAAATGTGAGTCAATTTTAATTTTAATTTTTTTAGTTCTTGACTGCTGTACAAAGTTTAAACGTTTCAGGCATTTTCAATAGAATGGTAATTTCAAGTCATCAATGATACAAAAAATTATTAGGTATTTTCTGAATATCACGTATTTATATTCTTTTACTAATCATTATTCATCATGTCTTTTCATATTTTTTAATTACTCAATATAAAATTATAATTTTCACTTTCTTCACCAATCATAATATCCTAGAGTATCACGTAATCGTACTCCAAAATACCCAATAACTTCCCAAGTGATACGTAAAATTACCAACCAATGATAAATCTATATGGGAGGAGTGAGCCCGACTCGCCACCGTACCACATATACATAGGAAAAAATAATAATAATAATAACAAACAACTATGGATGTAATACTATGTCATTAATATCACTGTTATATTTATTTTTTATTTTTTATTTTTTTTGGTCTCACAAATCTTCCATTTTTTTAAAAAAAAGTTATTTTATTGCAAAACCTCATACTCTATTTCTCTCTTTCTACTTTTCTTTTCTTGTTTTTTTTCTTGCAAAATTGCTTTCTTTATTATTATTTTTTTTTAGGATACGCCCCCTTCTTAACTACACCAACATAGTATATTATTATCGCTGCAAAAATGCATAATTTTTTTTTTATTTATAATTTTATGACAGAAGTAAGCATATATAGTAACCTTTTTCTTTTATATTTAACTAGATAAAACTTTGCACGATTTTAGACAAATGACAAAATTTTAATTTAAAAATTAAATTTTAATCAGTGTGTTTAGTTTGAGTTTTCTGAATTAAGTTTTTTGAAAATTGAGTTTTTTTTAGTTTTTTTGTTTTTAGTGAATATTTTTAAATTCTAAACATTTTTTTTTTACTTTTTTAGATGCATCTTGCTTAGATGTGTCTAAAAAGTAAAATATTTGTGAAAAAAATATTTTAATAAATTAATAAATACGAAAATGTACCTTTTTTTTTGTATTTTTGGTATTTAGTGAATTTTTTAAAGATTTTTTCACAAAAATTATACTTTTTAAGTATATTTATGTTAAGTGTATCTAAAAATTAAAAAAAAATGCTTAAAATATTTACAAAATCAATAAAAAAAAAAAATGAAAAACAAGAAAGTAGAATTTTCTGAAAAGTGTTTATAGAAAACTCAAACCAAGCAAAGTGAATAATTTTTTCTTTTAAATTTAGAAAAAAAAAAAGAAAAAAAAGATTTAAGCCTTCGTTTGGCATATCACAAAATGGACCTTTTTGGTTAAAATAGTCACAAAAAAGACAAAGCAGACTTTTTACCTCAATAAGATAAAATTTCACATCAAAATCATAATCATTTCATTTTTTCTTTTACAAAAGCCAAAAAAGTCAAAAAGTATATCTCAAACGAGACATTTTAGTTTCAGATTAAAATAGCTAAAAAATTAAAAAACCAACCCACATCCCAAACGAAATCAAATAAACAATGATAAAAAAATATATATATTAATAAAAAAAATTAAAAATTGTGCATAGGACGAGTTTTCCTGGACAGACTTTTTTATACGCAAATGTTGTTATGGTGTAGATTTTAGTCGTAGAAGGAATTTAGCGTGGTGACGGTGGTGGACTTGGAAAGATAAGTTTGAGTTTTGGGAGTTGCGATGTAAACCCAAAACATAAAAGAAGTAAAATTTTCAAATTCTTTTAAAAAAATTTAAACAAGAATAAAATATGTATATAATGAAAAATATTACTCAAATTAGTAAAAATTGGCTTATTAATTGATAATTATTTGATAGGGTCAGATAAATTTAAATTCGCCTTAAAGTATAAAGGTGTGTTAAAATTTTCTAAAATATAAGAGTCATTTGATCAACTTATTTTTAACCTTTTTTTTTTTTATGCTAAACACACATCCACTAGTATTTTTTTATAATAAAAATAAGAAATATATACATATTTGTGGATATTAATCAAATTGTTTCAACATCGGTAAAAAATTTATAAATTTATGTATAAAAGTACGACATAAATATCAAGGTCGTGCTCAACCATAGATCATATTCTATCCAGTAATATTATAAATTTAGACTTAATTATTGAGAAATATATACATATTTGTGGATATTAATCAAATTGTTTCAACATTGGTAAAAAATTTATAAATTTATGTATAAAAGTACGACATAAATATCAAGGTCGTGCTCAACCATAGATCATATTCTATCCGGTAATATTATAAATTTAGACTTAATTGTTGAGAAATTATTCAAAATTATCATTTTGTTATTCAAATTTATTCTACACATAGACCCCACATTACACAAATTTAATCTCAACCACCCATTCTCATTCGGGATAAGTTCAAGACAGTTAAAGTGAGATTCATAGACTTGTTCTATTCTAGCTTGAGCCCTAAACCAAATCAAGAAAATTGATTTGTTAATTAATAGAAATATGTGGTAACAATTATATTTTCCCTTATGCATGAGCTAGTTCGAGGATGTTTAAATCGAGTTAGACATTGGCCCTGTTTGGTAGAGCTGTGGGAAAGTGCTTATAGCTTATGCCTTAACAGCTTATAGCTTATAACTATTTCCATAAGATGATTTCTGACTTATAAATTAAGCTTCTCCTGCCCCACTCCAAGAATAAGTTGATTTCTGACTTACAAAAAGGTATAAGCTGTATTGTTAAATTAAACCAAACACATCAAAATAGCTTAAATTAAGCTAAAAGCTGAAATAAGCTGAAATTAAGCTGTACCAAACAGGGCCATTAAGCTTAGATTAAAAGTCGAGTTTGGGTCAACTCTTATGCCTACAATTTCTGCCCAAGTTTGGTTATTAGAAAAGAGATGGGGGTTTCTCTAGTATATGGATTGGTTCGTACTATTAAGCCTTTGGGCCCTATCACGAGTCTTATTTTAATAATTTGAACTATTCAATATATATACACTAAGTATTTCATTCTTTAAAAAAATCACATTGATCGGATATCGAAAGCCCTTTGATCGGAACATACTTTTGTCAACAATTTATTTTTAAATATTGACAAAAACCACTACAACAAAAAAGGTCTATGGTGACGAAAACTCGTGACGAAAAAATATTTCGTCTCCAAATATGTATGTTTTAGTGATGAAAATAAAATTTCGTCTCCAATTGTACTATTTTTAGAGACGAAAACCAAATTTCGTCACCAAATGTTTAAAATCAAATAAAACAATAGGTGACGAAAATTTTATTCGTCTCTAAATTTTATTTTTCGTCACAAAACAATTTCCCGCCCTTGGAAAATTTGACGGAAGATTTAGTGCCATTTTGGAGACGAAATTTTTCGTCACCATTGTAAAAAAATTTAGAGAGGAAATAATTTCGTCTCCAAATGTATTATTTTAGAGAGGAAAACCAAATTTCGTCACCAAATGCTTAAAATCAATAAAAAATAAAATTAAACCATAGATATCTCTCTCTGTCACTCCCTCACCCATACATCTCCGTCACACCATCCGTTTATCTTTATAGCACCAGGTAACCCACACGTCACCGGCCGGCGCTCTCTACAACAAATCTCTCTCTCTCTCTCTCTCTCTCTCTCTCTCTCTCTCTCTCTCTCTCTCTCTCTCGCTCCCTGTTTTCGCCTCACTCTCTCTCCCCCTGCCCTCTTCTCGCTTTTCTGAGCTCCCTCTTCCCTCTTCTCTCTTCTCACTTTTCCAACCTCCGTCCCCCCTATTTTCGCCATGTGGCGATTTTTGTTTATCTATTATTTGATAAATATCTTATTACTTGCTTTATCCACTACTACAAAAATAGTTAAAAATCACACTTTAATGAATGAAAATATCTCACTTTTATTGGAAGTATAATAAAAAAAATTAGATTAATATTTTAATCACACTTGATTTGATTGAGTGTAATAATATTTATTTTTTATATCACTTTTCAATTAAGTATGATTATTTATATTTTTTTAATCACACTTTCTAATTAATATATAATTATATTTATTTTTTAATAAATATCTTATTACTTGCTTTATATTTATTAAGATTTTTTATTGTATCTTTTTTTAGATTTTATTCTCTGTATGTATGATACATACACACAGAACAAACCAAACAACAAACAGGCCGTCGCTTGCTCTCCTTCTCATATCCCTAATGCACTATTACAAAAACAGTTAAAGATCACACTTTGACAAAAAAAATTATCTCATTTTTATTGAAAGTGTGATAAAAAAATTAAATTAATATTTTAATTACACTTAATTTAAGTGACTGTGATAATATTTATTTTTAATCTTACCTTTTAAATAAGTGTAATTATATATATATATATTTTTTAATTATTTTTTTTAAATAAGTGTGATTGTATGTATTTTTTTAATTTTATATAAAATAATTTCCGATGCACTTATTCGTAAAAATTCAAACCGGCCAAGACATTTTTTTTTTGGTTTTGTTTCTATTGCGCAGTACTAGAGCAGCCCCCCACACACAACACAACACAACACAATTCAATTCATATATTTTTTTTTGGAGATTTCCAAACCTATCTCTCACTCTTCTCTTTTCAAACCCTAACCCTACATCCTTTGATCGGCGGCGACTACTATGAGCAGCAGCGGCGGTGAGCGGCTGAGGTATTCACCCAAAAAAAAAAAAAAAAAAAAAAAGAGCAACTGAGGTATTGATATTGATTTTGAAGTCGAAGCAGGTGGGATTTTTCATAGCTCTGATTCTGTGAAGTCTAAAATTTGTCTTTCTCATGAACACGGGCACATGGTTGATTTGATTCATTTGGCGTCGCATTTTCAAAAGTGGAGCAGCAGAGGTATTCTATGCAAGTGAAACAGGAAAATGGGTTTGTATATGTTTCTCTATTTGAGTGCTCTGTTGCTTTATTTTTTTTTTGGTTTTTTTCCCTTTTCAATTGAACACTTCAGTAGTTGAAGTACCTTTCCAACTAATGAATTTCTACATGTTGTGACATGGATGATGATAGTCTAGAGAGCAAAATGAATGAGAAGTTGCAGAATATACTAAAAGCAACTTTGAATTCATTGTTTCAAGAAATTTATCCAAAATCCAATGTCAATTGAAAAAGTTTTTGTTACCTTTTTTGATCTATGAGGATTCATTAGTTATTGTTAACCAACTTGTTTGCTGGCATGATTATCTTTCCTTGGCTATACTGAAATACTGTTTTGGACTTCCTCAAATACTCTGTGAAATATTGGATCACATTTGCCTTGTTTATGTTGGTATGCAAATAAAATAAATTAGGTGAAGATATAGAACTGATATGTAGATTAAGAAGAGTTTTTTTTTTTTTAATTATTATTTTTATTTATTATTCTTTTACATGGTTGGGTCATGGAGAGCTTTTTCGATTTTGTAATAACAAGGATACATTGGTATGGATTTTTATTATTTTTATTTTCTATATGTTGTGTATACTTGGGACAACATCTCCTTTTGGTGCCTTAAATAATGAAATGGCTTGTAAAATTAAGAAAAAATGTTCTTGTCAGATCACAGGTCTATATCCAACCAGGTTCGACTTGCAACCTTAATTTTTAATTAAGAACTTTATTGTAATGGTGAGTTTAATTCTCTTGGTTGCATTTTGTTTAATGGATCATGTATAATATTTAGGTGAACTTGTGTTGGTATACTAAGTTTTTGCCAAGAAATTGATTGTTTTTCTTCTTAGGATATTGGGGTATGTATCTCATTGGTGTCCGATTGGGCAGCTATCTATTTTTTGGTAACTCTGAGCAAGTGTTGAGATCCAATAAATGAGCGAGAATCAGAGTCTGTATTCTATCTCTTTTGTTTTGGTATATATCTTGATCACTGGAGTCTTTGTCATCTCATTAGCTTCTGCTGTCATGTTAATTGATCTTTACTTTTATTTTTTCTGAATGAGACAGGTTATTAACTATGCTTTTGGACAGGCATGTGGAAAGAGTTTCACGCAGAATGGTAGGGCATATTACTCTGTTTACTTTTGTAATAAATGGATTGCTTTCCTTTTGCGAGTTATTAGCCTTTTGGTTTTTATATTTGAATATATGTTGAATTAATCATTGAAACAAAATTCTTATGAAGTAATAAACCTTAGAATTATTATTTTTAATTAGTATTTTTGGTGAAAGTTTAATGCCCTAAACCTCTCTATTATAAATTTATAGATTTTATTTATAGAAGTCAATGTTTAGGTGAGAAGCAATAAGGCTTTATGATGCTGGACAACATGCGAGAATAGAACAATTGAAAGAAAATAGAAGAAAGGACATACAAAATAAAAGAAGGAAAAAGATTGAGATCTACACTAATGGTCATGGATGTGGTCATGGCACATGACATTATTTGGGGTGTTACACTAATGGTCTTTATTTCCTGACCTGTACCCAAACTAGAGAAGGAACCAAAGAAGGCGGACAGTTCAGTTTTGGTACTCATCTTTTAACAATCAACCAAAGAATAAGGACAACGCTTTCATGACTTTAGCTACCATTAAACGAGTACTTATTATGTTACTTTTTAGAGGACTTTAAAAAGGGCATTATTACCAACTAGTGCATTAGATTATGACCTTTCCATCTCTCTAGTGCTTGCATTGCTGCTGGGAAACTAGTGTTCATGCAAAATTATGACCTCTTTAATCAGTGTAGGTTTTCTTTGTAAATATTCTGCTTGTCTAGATTGCCACATTTAATTGAGGTTGTTTAATAGTCTCTGTGAGTGTGTATAGTTGTGCTATTCTAGATTCTCATTGACTTGTGTAATTTCAGTTTTACGAAAAGAAGAAAAATCTGATTGCTGCTGCTGCTGCTTTTGGGTGATAAGTAAGCCTATAAGGCAATTCACCATGATGGCTTTGGCTGCATAAGATTTGAATGAGTTCTTGCTTAAGGTTTATTTGAATTCCTAAGCAACCAAAAACCACAATTGACAAGCACAATTTCTTTTAGTTATACACAACAATTCTCTTTTTTATTAACTATATTTAGAATTGGTTATCTCAAGCTGATTAATGTAACTTGTCAAAAGTTTTGCCAACCTTCCTAGTATTTGTTTAGCAAGTTATCTAAATTGGTCACAAATTTTGAAATGTTGCCAAAATGCCTATCCTATCACTTGAATTGATTACCCCCTTGGATAAATATAGCTTTTCAATTTCCCTTTTTGGGACTACCCAAAGATTCAATTCTTAGTCTCTGTTAATCACATGGCTTAAGAGTTTTGTTTTGAACAAAAATTTCCTGTTATATTAGATGACCGACTCCCAAAATTAGAAAACATAAAGTTTTATTTGTGGATTTTGTTCCCATCAAGATTTCGACTGTTTGTCTTAGTGCTAACATGATTGATTAGTTGCCAAATCCATGTTGTAAATCAGTGAGTTGCTTGATTAATGACACAGGAGATTAGCTTTTAATATATTAAATTCAGGAATTTTATCCACCCATACTTGTATGCATTGTCAGTTGGAGCTTCCTGTCACTCAATAGGCTTTTGCTGTTTTGATTTTTAATGGACCAAGACAAATTAACCGCTTCATACTGTGTCAGAAAGAAGGATCACATGATCAAGTTATAATTGCTAAAGGTGATTTTTGGAAGATTAACAAATGCTTCACATGAAAGGTGTTTTGAGTGTTGTGCTTTTCTTTTTTGCAGGAAGAGCTGAAGAATACAGCTATTAAAATGGCAGAACAGAGTAAGGTTCTTAACACTCCGGGGGCAGAAAAGCAAACAAAAAGGGAGCTGTTTGATGCACTTCGGCAAGAACTTGAGTAAGTGTTGATATTATTTTGCAGTGGTCATTTCATATGAGCGAGGTAGAACTCCCTGTCTATTTAATTTGAAGTCTTCAAGCATCTTCCCCTTACCAATTGACAAACAGGTCATTGATCCCCGCTTGTCATTTTGGAAATCCTATATACTCACAAAATTAGTTGTGCTTTATGGTAACTTGATGGAAGGTTATTAGTTTCCTATGAACATATCATGTTGAATGGTTGGAAAGCAATTCACACTCATATATGGGTTGTACAGTGGTGATGGATCAATTAACCTGTTATGGGTCCTTTATGCAGTTGATCTCTCATTGGTCTGTTATAATATTTTATGCGTTTGTTACATGGAATGGTTTATCCTTTCATGTTATTTTACGTATGTGTACCCACTTCTTGTCAAAAAAATAAAAATGTGAGCCCACTCCTTACAGTTCTTTCTTCAGCTGGGCAAGTATCAGCAGTTCAGTAGTGATGTTAGCTTTTGTATGATAGATCTGTTTAAGGTTTATGTTTTTTTCAAGTAAAGATATGCCTTAAGTATGGGCCTATAGGAATAGAAGGTTGGCACTCTTTGCTCAAGGCAGTTGCTAGTGCTTGTTTTATTATTATTATTTTTTCTATGTAGGTGTGTATTGTATTATGGTGTTTTCTATATAATGTAGTTATTATAGGTCTGTTCACAGTGTTCAGTAAAAACAAATTAAACTGACCCACAAGACGATCCTTGGCAACCCCTATAGCCCATGTAAGTAAATCCAAAAGTTACCAAAATACCTGACATAAAAACTCGAAAACATAAAATAACCATAAAATAAAACTCTAATAGTACTAGAAACATCTATATTATATATAAAGTGAACAACTCACTCTGGTGGTGTCTTGAAGCTTCCTCAGGATGGACAAATGTGAGTTGTGGAAACTTACGAAACTAGCACGGGACTCCCGGTTTGAAAACTAAGTCCAAAAATGCACTTTTCCACACTTAAGCTTGAAAATAGGCATTCGGGGGCCAAAATCGTGCAACAGCCACGAGACGGCCCGGGAAACACCTCAAACACCTCGGATGGATCAATGTGAGTTGTGAAAACTTACGGAACTAGCACGAGACTCCTGGTTTGAAAACTAAGTCCAAAAATGCACTTTTCCACACTTAAGCTTGAAAATAGGCCTTCGGGGGCCAAAGTCATGCAACAGCCACGAGACGGCCCGGGAAACACCTGAAACACCTCGGGATGGACCAATGTGAGTTGTGAAAACTTACAGAACTAGCACGGGACTCCCGGTTTGAAAACTAAGCCCAAAATGCACTTTTTCACACTTAAGCTTCAAAAATAGGCCTTCGGGGGCCAAAATCGTGCAACAGCCACGAGACGGCCCGGGAAACACCTCAAACACCTCGGGATGGACAAATGTGAGTTGTGGAAACTTACGGAACTAGCACGGGACTCCCGATTTGAAAACTAAGTCCAAAAATGCACTTTTTCACACTTAAGCTTGAAAATAGGCTTTTGGGGGCCAAAATCGTGCAACAGCCACGAGACGGCCCCGGAAACACTTCAAACACCTCGGGATGGACCAATGTGAGTTGTGGAAATTTACAGAACTAGCACGGGACTCCCGGTTTGAAAACTAAGTCCAAAAATGCATGTTAAATTGTATATGTTATGGATAAGATAATAATTGTCTAACTGACATTTTTTTTTTTTTTTTTTGTGTTTCATTTTTTTTTGCAGATTCGAGATTTGATATGGACGTGTTTGGTAATTTGGAGGGCCGATGGTAGCTCATTTTATGTTTTTGTTCCTATTACCTTACACGTATTTTGGTTGTGTTGTAAATTTTATATTTTTGTTAGTATTACGGGGCATGTTTGGTAATCCGCCCTTGATGTTTTATTTTTGTTGATATTAGTAGACATGTTTTTTGTTAGATATTAGATGTGTTTGGTAATCTGCATACGGTTGATATTATATTTTTGTGGATATTAGTAGACGTTTTTTGTGGATATTAGGAGACATGTTTATAATTATCATGCCGTTCATATTATATTTTTGTGGATAGTGTTAAAATTCGATTGTGATGTTTATGAAAATGAACAGGTTTTTGTATTGATTTGTAATAGATATTTTATTGAACAGGTTATTGAAATGCACAGGGAATTGTTACTGAAAAGAAAAAATTTCGGAAGAAAATAGTATCTCCATCTTCAAAATTTTTAATTTTTATTAGTGACGAAATAAAAAAAGTCGCTATTAGTTTTCAAAAAACATGACGAATAATTTTGTCACTAATGATATAGTACAAAACAAATAATTTCGTCACATTTGCTGTACATTTCGTCGCTAAATTGAAATATTTGGTGACAAAATGTTTTTTGTCATTGAATAATTTTCTTTTTTGCTAATTTTAGTGACGAATTTTTTTGTCACCTTAATCCATATCATTGGTGAGGAAAACTTTCGTCACTAAAATATATTTGGTGACGAAATATTTCGTCGCAAAAAACAATTAAAATAAAATATTATTTAGTTTTGGTGACGAAATTAGTGTCTTAGAGGACAAAAAATTCAACATTTGGAGACGAAACATTTCGTCGCCAAAAATGAAAAATAGGTGACGAAACTGTTTTTCGTCACCAGGTACTTTTTGTGACGACCTATAGGCCACGAACGTGGTGATGAATTTTTTTCGTCACAGATCACTTTAGTGACGAAATTTTGATGTTTGGAGACAAAATCAGTCTGTCACCAAAAGCCTTTTTTGTTGTAGTGAACGTATTTCGATCAAGGGGCTATTTATATCTGATCAACGTAATTTTTTGAAGGGATGAAGTACTTGATGAGTTTTACACATTAAATAGTTCGGATTATCAAAATAAGACTCGTGGTGGGTGTCACAGGTCCAACAATACAATCTAATTTACAAAGTGGACATGAGAGAAACTCATCCCATTAAAAAAATAAATAAATAAATTGATTTGTGATCAATGAGTTACGGTTATACTTATTTCTTTATTTGAATATTTTTTTAAATCAAAATAAGAAATATGTTTTTTTATTATTATTTATTAACATTTTTAAAATTTAGTTAAGAAATTTATATATTTATTATTAAAATATGACTAATATCTATGATGTCAATATTAATGTATATTTACATCTGAAAAACTATTCAAAATTTTGTAAAACTATTAAGGTATAATTTTATTTTTACCTATTTGATGAATTGCACACCATCGCTAGTTCAATATAAAACAGAAGCTCTTTGCCCAATTTTGTAATTAAACATATTAGAACAATATTACTCAAGTGATAATTGGGGTTGTTTGTCACAGTTTCTAGTGGTGGTTATAGTTTATTTTAATTTGAGAATTTGTATCAGATTATTTGATATAGTTTTTGCTTATAATTTATTAGGTAAAAATAGTTTAAATAAGCTAAAAAAAATTTGATTATTTAAAAATTGAGAAGTGAGTGCTTTTAACTTTTATTTTCTTATTATTAGCTTTTTGCTTAAAAAAATTCACCAAATTGAGCCATTGTGGTGCAACTAGTTCAATTTTTTTTCCATAATATCTCTAAAGTTTTTGTTTGTTATTGTTATTTTTTTTCCCTTATGTAAGACCATTTCCAACTCTTACTCAGATACTTCATCAAATTTGAATTTGATAAAAAAAAATGCCTACTTTTTGGACACCAACTGTGTCATCAAACTCATATCAAATGAAGGCAAAATAAAAAATTTCATTAAATTAAGAGAGCATTAACCTTTCATCAAATTTCATAGGTGACCGTTGATAAATAACTGGATGGACAACTAGATTGAGAAAAATTTGATGAAAATTTACTCTAGGTCGAAGAACCGGTCAGATTCAATGAAACGGTTGGAGCGCATCATATTAATCAAATTTTTACACAAATTTAATGAAATGTTAGAAACACTCTAAAAACAGTTAAAATATAAAGCAAACACAAAAGCAAAAAGAAGGGGATGAGGTGTCGTAGAACAACAGCTTACCGTGGAAAATGGGCAAGAAAATTAGAATAATGGGCCATGGCATTGGACCAAACCAATGAATTTGTCGACATGCGTATACGTGTTTGATAAGTTTGTCGACGCGGTTGTTTCATATGAATTTGGAAAAATTATCCAAAAAAGAAAAAAAAATCTCAAGATTTGACTTTTATAATAAAATAAAATTCTAAATTTTTAAATTTATTGATTAAAATTTTAATTTATTTTTAATCTAAACCATCTGTCTATTTGCGTTAAGTAAAACTGATAGAAAAAGAATATTTTAGTCATTAAAATCAATATAAGTGTACATAAAATGTCTAAAATATATTTTTTTTGTTGACTTTAATAACTAAAATATTGATTTTTTTTACCATTTTTAGTTGAAAGAAATAGACTGATTTTTAGATTGAAAATAAATCAAAATATTAGAGTTGTCAATTACTCAAAAGGTTTATTTTATTACAAGAGTTAAATTCTGACATTTTGTTGTTGTTGTAATTTTCCCTTTTTTTATATTTATTTATTTATTGTTGTTATTTTTATTATTTTCCTATGCGCTAGTGTAGTGTAGGTTTTGTTTACCTGATATGTGACAAAAATTATTTAAATATGTTAAAAATTTGATTATTACAGAACTATGGAAGGTAAGGGTGTGCGTTGATTAATTGGTGTTGATTTTTGAAGTAATTCATAAATCAAATCATCTTTGACGGATTGATAATTTTTCAATCCATATTGTTAGCATCTAAACCCACTGTTAGAATCTCATGTAAAGGTAGTTGAGCCCTTACTTATTTCGGTGTAAATATTTTTTTTACCATTTCATATTGAAAAAAAATCTCAATAAAAAAAAAAAAAAAAAAAAAATTTCACAAAGCATCCTCACACTCAAACACCTTGAAAATGGATATTTTTTGTAAATAGAATGGTGAAGAAATAAGAAAGAGGTATATGAAGTACTCAATCACCTTTTTTTCTTCTTCTTTTTTTTTCATCAAACATATAGAGCCGAGTTAGTGAAACTGATCAAAATTAAAAATGCCATTTGGTTGAAAAAGTCGCTCAATCAATGACGGAATGAAGACCATCAAACCTAATACGTAACTCATTGCTTGTTGTTCCCTCTTTTAGTTGGGGCCTCACCAATCTTGCCTTTTTTTTGGTATGCATATGATTGTGCTTGAGAATAGGTGCCAATTTAATTGAAATATGTTCTTCACGCGATAATACAATTCCCACCAAGCTCCCCATGTGGTATTCACTTTCATTTCATCAATAAATTTTCCTTTCTGCTAAAGAAAAAAAATATATATATATATATATATTCAATGGATCATGAAAATTTCAAAGAAACTAAGAAATTTGATATCGAAGAAGGAGAAACTATAACCCAAAAACCATACATTTCATTAAAAAAAAAATAAGAAATTTTATGTCAAAATTGAAAATTTGTGATAAAATCATGAAATTTAATATAATCATAATTTTTTGTACAAATTCAAGAAATTGAGAAATTTCTTGGTTTTCAAAACTTGGGAAATTTTGTACATAATTGCGAAATTTCATACCTAAAAACAAGAAATTTCAAATAAAAACTTATAATTCTAATCTCATAAACCGAGAAACCTCAATTTTTGCATAAACCAGGGAATTTAATCCAATTTATATTTTGCATAAAATTACAAAGTGGAAAAATTTCTAAGTGTTTATGAAATTGAGAAATTTCTCAATTTCCACAAACTAATAAATTTCACACGAAATTAAAAAAAATTCCTACAAAAAAAGGGGAAATTTTAATCCCAAATAGTAAATTTGATCATATGAATTTTGGGATGAAACAGTGAAATTTCATCCAATAGATTATTTTGCATAAAATTCAAGAAGCTGAAATTTTCTCTATGATTTTAGAAACATGGAAATTTTATACAAACTTTTAAAGAAAATTGGTAAATAAAAATGAGAAATTCCTACCTAAAACTTGTAAATCTCATCATAGTGACCGAGAAATTTCATCTCAAAAATGAAAATTTGGAATTAAATGGTGAAACTTTATTCAAATTTTGGAATTTTTGGAAACAAAAAACTTCTCAGTTAAAATTTGATAAATTTCACTTCTAAGAAATTAATAAAAATTTCATTTTAAAATTCTTAGTTCAATAGAAAATTAAAACAAATAAAAAAAAAGTACAAATAAATCCCAAATAGTGATCTTATGAACTGTTTGATTTTTTTATTTTTTATTTTTTTTATGGGCTCAAAGGTCCCATTTTAGTGTAAATTTTAGAGAGGCCCAAAATGTGGGTTTTCTCATAATGTTGAAATTACTAAATGCAACACTTCAAAAAAAAAAATTTAGTATACTTTTTCCAAAACTAACACTTCAATGTAACCCTAAAAAAACGGACACTTTAGAATAATACCCTAAAAAAAAATTTAATGTATTTTTTCCAAATGTAATACTTCAATCAATGTAACACACAAAAACTTTTAGTATACTTTTTTCAAACGTAACACTCCAATGTAATACAATAAAAACTCCTTAGTGTATTTTTTTCAAATCTAACACTCCAATGTAGCACACTAAAATATTTCTTAGTATACTTTTCTCAAACGTAACAACGTAGCATTTCAAAAAAACTCTTTAATATATTTTTTTCCAAACGTAATACTACAATGTAACATACTAAAAAACTCATTAGTATACTTTTTTCAAACGTAACATTTCAAAACAACTCCTAAATGTATTTTTTTCTAAACATAACACTTCAATCAGTGTAACATACAAAAATTCCTTAATGTACTTTTTTCAAATGTAACACTTTAATGTACACTCACTCTAATATAACACCAGAAACCACACTAATAGAAATGTAGAATTCCACGCGCAACCAACATTTTAGCCACCAATCATTCCAAAAAGAATCTTCCACACCTTACTTTTCTATTCACATCCCAAAAATAGATCAAAAAATTAAAAAAATAAATCATAAAAAGGCATTAATTTAAACTCAAATGACCAAAATTATATAAATACAAATTTTAAAAATAAAAAGACTAATTAATTCATAAAAAAAAAAAATCTTAAAATTAAATGAGTTAACATTTCCACTATGAAATTTATAGATACATTTTCCATGACAAATTATTAGGCATTCATTTTTGGACTGTGGGTGGAGCAGCCACGTGAACTTCACGTGACACGACTGCAATATTCGCACTTCTCCATTGGAAAATGAGTGGGAGCACTAATTATTGCTCCCACTAATTATGTGGCAATGGGTCTCACCAGTAATGATGTGATGTTTTGGTCTTGGAATTGTATTTTTTTATTTTTTTTTTACTTTTTTAATGCATTAGTGCTATTAGTGGTGATGTTTTTAGTGAGATGAATCATTGTTGCTTCTCCATTTTACATGAGATTACGTGACACGACTGCTATATTCGCACTTCTCTATTTTACATGACATTGAAGTTGTTTTGAGAATTGTCTATTTTAATTTATTTTTTAATATATTTATAAAAGGATGTGTAAAAATATAAAATAAATAGTTGATTTTTGGGTAAATTACAAACATATTTTTTGAGATTTTCTTAAAATATAAATTGCCCCTTATAATTTAAAAAATTACGAATACCTCATTGTCATAATTTTTTATTTAACGGAATTAACTACAAAAAAGAAATTCATAATTTCTCTCCTATACAATAATAAAATTACCTAATTATTAATTGAAACATATTTCTAATATCATTATAAACTGTTAATTGACTTGATAATTTATTAATAAAATGAGCGATTTGTTATGAAATTAGAAACCTCAGGGGGTGGAATGTAATTTCTAAAACCACAGGGGACAATTCGTATTTTAATCAAACATCAGTGGGTATATTTGTAATTTACCCTTGATTTTTTTGCCGTAAATTTTTAATTTTTTTGACTATTTTAATGGGTTGCAAAAATAAGTTGATAGAGATCTATGTGTTATGTGAGACATATGATAATGAAAAGTCTGTAAAAATATATTAAAATTTTTGTTATACGGATTAAATTTTATGGACATTGTATGGGATAAAATTAGCGAATTTTTAATCTTACAATTAATAATGCAATATATATATACTTGAGATTATATATTTTCATATCTATTAAAAACAAACAGGTACAAGAGAAAATTATTTATCTCACTAATCCATTGAATTACTAACACTAATTTCATGTATTGTTATGCTCATATAATATTTATTATGCTAATCAAATAGAGTCTTCCAAAAAAAACGTATGCTAAGTTGTAATGAATTATGTGGATATATCATTATCACTACCACCACAGGTCTAGGCGATTTCCGATAACCCTTGGTCGGATCTCCGGTGAAGCTAAACAACCCTCACTGTCTTCCTTGCTCTTCAAATCGTGTCTCCTTGGGCATTCGATTTCACGTCGCCAGTGCTTCTTTCTGGTGTTTGTTAAACAACACCTTCCACACATTGAGAGATGGAGGGTGGAGGATGGATCCCAGTTGTAAGGCAGAGAGGCAGACAAGGAAGACAGAGGAACGAAGGATGTGCAAGTGTCTTCACCATTTTTGTGGATAACATGCCCAACACAGTGAACCCGAAGGGACTTCACAATCTATTCGCTAAGTTTGGTATGGTAAGAGATGTATTCATTCCGAATAAGAGGCGACGGCTCACAAATAAAAGATTTGGTTTTGTTAGGTTTGATTGCAGAGTGGCGGCAAGCTGTAACAAGCCTGCGGGGGACCTCGCTACAGCTCGGACTCGATTTTGTGTCACGGTTCTTAATCTTGAACCAAAGAGTCCAAATCCGGCAAATCGTTTTGAGAAAACAGATTTTTTTTAAAGAAGTGCCAAACATGGACTGCTTTGCCAGATACAGAGTCGCCACCTAAATATTTTATTTTGGGAAATTTAGGAAACCCTGACTCGTTGCCTAAGGCCACGTGTCCGTCATCACTAAAGTTGCATCGGCTCGGGAACTTGGGTACGATTGGGGAAGGTCACTTCGTGAGCACCCCTGCTCGTCCGATCAAAGATCGGCCTCTACTAACCATGATATCAAGTTTTGAAAACATTATGTGTTCTTATTCCGGTTATTAGCCTAGATTTACTATGTGATGCGCACAGCATACAAGTATAGACTGGATCGCCTGAATTGGAACAAAACATTTCATGTTTGTTTTTTTGAAAGATGGTTTGCTACTCGCAAGTAGGCTTAAAATGCAGATTTTGCCACCCTCAGGTGGGCTTAGAAAACATGGTTTTGCCACTATCTAGTGGGCTTAAAACTCACAGTGAATGAATTGTTCCAATCCAAGTAACCCAACCTTCACCCACAGGCATTCAGGCAGTTATATCACATAAGCAAATAGCCTCATGGTAAGCATGCTATTCATGGCAGCACTCACACGCATGCAAGGATGCTAAAGCATAAAACTCACCGAGTACTCCAAGCCAAAACAGAAACTGATTAGAAATCCATGCATGATCCTAAGTATACAGAAATGCCTAATGCAACACATGCAAAAAGCAACTATAGCAGGCTCGGCTATTCTAAACATGGCATATGGAATGCTACAGCTAACATGTATTCAACTTGGAATTGAAATACAAATGCAGTTAGTATGATGCGCCGAGCCCGGTACATGCAAAACAGATGAATGAATGCAAACATGCTGTCATACTGTTATGCTAATTGAAACATGCCCTAATCTAACCATCATAAGCTGGTAAATAAAAGGGAGAAAGACGTGGGGTTGGAAGATGTAAACAAAACATGACGCAGCGGAATAAAAATTAATAAGGTCATACCTTCCTGATATAATCTGAACTCTGAAAGATCTCGTGGGTAAATCACGTGCTTCCTGAATCTGGTCAATCAACCCAGCAGTGGGGTGATATTACAATGGTGAATATCACCCACACAAATCACAGTGCAAATGGTTTTATCGTTGTTTTTGGGAGAGAGTCAGAGAGAGAGGAGAGTCTGGGAAAAGTTGGTTATGGGTAAAAACCCCATCACGTATCTGATATACGTATCTGATTCAATATATTAGATTAACCATATAATCTGATATATAACCAATATTTATCTATCCATCTATCCATATCTATTGATATGATAGATATAGATATCCTGAATGGTTATCCAAATAAGTTTTGAATTTAAATTCAAACTTATATGGATAAGGTTCAAAAGGTTCAGGTTCAAAAAAATGCAAAGGGTCATGCCACATGGGCGCCCAATTTCTAACATCTCCCACTCGCACATGAGTTGGCATGACACTGCCACATCTCTATCTCAATCTCCCCAAAAATGAACAATCTCATACTAGCCAATGCACTATGCGACTGCTGAGAGCACCTGCATGTGGGAGCTCTATACTAGAAACTCAAAATGAGCCAGCATAGAGACATCAACCCAAAAGGAACAAAAATAGTGTCTCATATACCCCAGACCCATCTAATTACACTGGTCCAAAAAACATCTCTAATCCCTCAAAAAGAGCATGTTTGACCCTCTCAATTCTTGGAATATATTCACACTCAATCCGCCTCTCATACAGAGCGATGTGAGTTGCCGGCAGTGAATATACAACAGTGGTGTAATACTAAATGATCTTCCCTTTGCCCTCATGCCATTTAGTTTAGGATTGACCGCTTTCCCAGTGATGTCCCTTAAGGCCGAATCATACATGACCGCAGGCAACATACCAAAGTAGCAGAACATCAACCCCTTACCTTATGACATAGTCAAAAGTCACAAAAGGGTACATAAATGAAAGTCATATCAATAATGACATGTAAGACTCACACGGTGAGGAAGCAGGGATCCATTCTCTCACCTCATTACTCGGTCGCCAAGCACATGTAGTATGAATACATGTTACGGTGGAGTAACTCTTCCAAAAGAGTGACGTCATACTCGATACACCGTACAGATATTAGTCTAGTCGCTTTCTAGCGCCTAACCCGAATTCTCTATTTGCTCGCCTTCTAGGCGCCAAATGAGATCTCGCATCTGGCTAATTATAACAGGCACAACATGGATAGTGGGTACTAACATCCATGTTTGGTCCTTAACACGACCTCATCTTGGTTGTAACCAAGGCGACATACATAGTGGATAATTTTAAGTCTCTCTTGGCTCCAAAATAAAAATAAACCACTAGTCTCATCCTTGCTCGCTCCCAAGTGCCAAGGGCAATTGCTCGTGTGAGTGAGCCAATCTTGCCTGTTGACATCATCATCTGCTAATCATTATGACACAAACCATAATAGTGTCAACATCCCATCATCTCAAAATAAGTGATCGATTTAAAAAAAATGACCACAGCTTGCGCAATTCTAGATTCCAAACATAAGCCTTATCAGCACCTCTTGCGATAAGTATATACAACAGAATCTACCATGTGCGCCTCACATGAAGTGATTCATGATCACAATTCTAGATTCCAAACATAAGCCTTATCAGCACCTCTTGCGATAAGTATATACAACGGAATCCACCATGTGCGCCTCACATGAAGTGATTCAAGATCACTACCTCTTGCGCAATAACCTCTCTAAAGATATTTTGGTGACCAATTTGCGTTCATTCTTGATGCGCCCAACTAGCGCATTGAATCTTACAATGAGCAAATTAATATATTACTAGCAAAGTATTTTATCCACAATCTAATGAGCAAGGTCAATGTCTAAACAACTTAGTTGACCATTTACCAAAGATAACACTTATCATGCCGAATACGCCCACATAGCGTACTTTAGGCTCCCACGACAAAAAAAAGATCAAGGAATATAGGTCATCTGTTTCTCGCAAAGACAATCCGAGGATACACTCAGTAGCTAAGGCTCTGGCTTTTACCGATAGATAAGTCAATGGGTTTGCAATTTTGCATCTAGAATCATTCTAGGATATTCCTCATGTAAGTCATCGAAGGACAAAATAGGAATTCTCCCAAAACAATCCCTAAGGATCGTACATCCGAGCATATAAATTACATCACCCATGTCCATCATATCTAAAATAGAGGACTGCCCACCCTAGATGGCGACAACCTTATAAATTCCTGGCTCATAATGACTAAGTAAGGAAAAACTTCTTTTGGACCATTGATCATGCCTCAGTGGTCTTCATCGATCATCGTTGGCCTATCATGGCTTGACGAAATCTAAGAACCACTATTTGGATAACTGTTTTAGGCTGTAAAAGATTTATTGGAACTAGCAACCTTTTTTGCGCTCCTAACTTTTCACCATAAAAGCAGGAGGTAAATCCCTACGGATCTACTTATCCAATTCTCCAACAAGAAAGATGGGTCACAATGTCCACAAATCAATGTCCCAAACTTACGTCAATCATAGCCTAAGTCAAAATAACCTCACTCCCCAGGAGGAAGTCTTCTCATGGTCTACACCTTCCTCAATGGTGCGACTTTTCGGTATCTAGTGAGCCTTATGCCTCAACAATGACTATCCAAATTACGCATAACTTTAGAACAGTTTCGCGTCATAATGGAAAGTCAACCAAATTATAGAAATGGTTAATCCTCAAAAACTTTTGTCTTAAACTGCGCAACATTAATCCACTTTCTAAAAACAGGGGACTAGAGCCTTTGGCATTATCCTAGGCTCTTTATCATCTTGCGGAGCACTCATGAATGTTTCCTTCTCAATCACCCAGTGATGACGTGGAAAATTTTCACATTTGCTACCACGCAACTAAGAATGTAGAGTATTCTACTCTAATGGAGTAATCCATTAGTAGGCACATCGCTCCCACTGTCCCTAGGATATTGGAAATTTCTTTCCATTCTCAACTAGGCTACATAAAAGCGCTATGCTTAGAACTCTCTATCTTATAGAGTTCCAAAACTCTATACACGTCACCTTTACTAAGAAAACTTTATGTGACTTAGTTACACTACCACAAAGCTGCTTACTTATATCCACACGACCCGGAGGGTTTACATGACCGCATACAATAATGCGCCACACAACCCTATGTGTTTATAAGACATCATACAATAATGCGCTATAGAACCCTAGGTCTTAACTTCGCAATCTTATGAGAAGTAAAATAAAGATAAGCTGCTTAACGGTTACAGATCGCCCATAGATGGCTCTCTGCTAACCCATTACTCAACATGGAGTGTAAAAACTGATATGGAGGGCACTGAGTTAGGGATATAGGCAATAAACTAGTGCAATTCCCAATTGGGAAACATTTGCGCCATTATCCACCTAACATTAACAATATTTAATTCCTTATCTCTACTACACCATTGTGTTGTTGAGTACTAGGAATAATCAATTTTCTAAGCATCCATTTCTCTTCACAGAGTTTTCTAAAATAACTCAAATAGATACTCGCCACCTTGGTCAAAACTAAAAGCACAAAAGCTCTTATCTAATTGATCTCGACCTCATATGTGCAATGTCAAAAATCATCTCAAAACTTCTGACTTATGGGAGATCAAATAGTCTTGACTCAGATGCGTATCGTAATCTATAAATGTGTCGAGATTGAGGCTTAGCTATCATACCCTTACACATATCTAGTCACAAAAATCATAGTGGACTAAATGCGTCAATACAAATGACCTTCTATGGCTTTCCTACTTACTTGTGCGCAACCATTGCGAACAAAGTTACACATTTATATGAGAGTAGGATGTCACAAGCGAGTGGGCCCGAGAAGGCCTACTCAAACCATCGTGTCATCATCTCATTAATGTGATTAAGTATAATAAGCCACCGGTTCATGACCAATGTCATAAACTAATTCCAATCATCTTAATGTGTGAGTTCTCAAAGATAAGTTTAAAAGGTTTAGGCCCAACTAGGTAATGACTTAGGACTAATTCATATTCACTAGACCATAAAAGGATGTCATGGAGATATCAAGTGCGCCTAAGTCGCAAATTTAACTAGTAAGTGCTAATCTCCTGCACCTTTAAGTCAATTTTATTCTCTATACACTTTAATGCATCTAGTTGAAAGATGACGATACTCCTCTTGCCATATCTATTTCTCGCTTCATAGTTACTTGCAATTAATTCTACTATCCACAAGAAGGAGAGAATAAGCTATCAACTATGACAGCTCCTGAAGTAACTTAAGCGCGAATTAGGCTAAAGAGTCTAATTCAACACAATGCTCTCACGAGCCATGTATCAAATTCTTAGAGTCATAACAACCTTGTCGGCCTTGACCTTTTCATTACTATGCTGCAACGTTTGCGCTTAGTGGTAAACGTTATTCAAAACAAAACGTTAGCCTAGTAAAGGAATAATACAAAGAAGCACCTCATCATGTCTCACACTCAATTGTGGAAATAGTAAGTGTCCAGACTTAGACAAGTTAGCAATGCTAATAGATTTTGCTGCCACTAAGCGCTAATCTTTTCACTTAGTGTTAATAGATTTTGCAGCTTCTAAGCGCTAATCTTTTCACGTAGCATGATATTTCAACGCACACTATTATAGTACATGAAATTTTGCTCCATCCACTCCCAATAATTGGGTAGAGAGCAAAACACTGCTCATACTGGCTACTCGTCTTACACTTAATGACTAATTTATTTAAGCTCGCATTTCTTGGATGACGTGACTCTTGAATGTTACTTCATCTAATGATGCAACATTATTAAAAGTCAAATTACAAAGTCAATCCGCGCAGTTCAATAGTCAAGATCATATACAGATCTATTGAGGGCTTAATAATTTTATAACTCCAAAATTCGCCAACCAAAACTACGTAGCATGCCGCTAACCATAGCGCACACATTAGTTTTTATTGTGCCAAATAAGGCAACAAAACCAAGCCAACTTTGAGTCATGTTTCCTTACTTTGGCTCAATTAAGGTCTGACCTAAAGTCTCCAAGACTTTTGCTCATCTAAAGAATGGGATTATATTGTTCACATTTGAACATTTCTACTAAGTCTAGGTCAACCAAATTAACTTCCATAAGCTAAGTCAATTTTGAGAGAAATTCGCATTGGGTTTAATTTGATTAGCATAATATAATTTTGCCGCAAAAATCTAAATTAAATAGTGACAATATTACACAAGTCGCAAGATCGAAAATCCGCTATGCTCGTAATCATCTCTTGCGCCACAGGTGACAATTATCTAAAATTTAATTTAATTTATGCGTAAAATATTGGTTTTCGGGAGTTAATCTACAAAGATTTCTCTCAACCGAATAACCTCCCACTGACTATGGCATGTCTAAAAGCATGATAAAAAAATTCTAATTCCATACAACAGTATCATAATGTAGATTCACAATCAATACATGCTATGTTACATTTAATAACAGAATTAAAATAAAAAACAATTAATCATGCTATTCTAATTACAACAATTTAGAAATTCTAGGCAAAAAACAACAACATGCTGTATTTAATATTCAAATTATGCCATAACAGAAAATATATCACTTCTGAAATTTCTGGAATTTTCTGGTATTTTCTAGAATTTTAAATAACTAATAAACACACATAAAATTAGAAATAAAAAATCTAGAACCTGGTAAAATGCAACAACTATACCAGTAAATAGTAAACCTTAACAGTAGTCTACAATAAAAGAATCAACCCCAGAAACTTAATCATGCAACAACAATTGCATTTTAAAGCAGAAATAATGCATTATTATTTCAGGAAAAATATTTTTTATTTTCATAAAATTTCCAAAATTTTACAGAATATAGAAAATTTAATTCTTAGTCTAACGGTTCTAACCACGTTTAAAAAAAAGCTATAACGAATAAATTATGGCCAATTAACGCAATTCAGAATTAAAAGAAAACAAACAGAGCCTTAGAGCCAAGCCAGCGCGGAAAAACGGCTCGGCTCGGCTCGCCGCTCATCGCAGTGCAGCTCAACGCGAGGCGGCTCAACGCGGCGCGGCGCGGCGCATGGCGCGGGCGTGGCTCGAAGCGGCGCGGCTAACGCGCGCGCGTGGAAGGGAGGGGACGGCTCGCGCGTGGGGCGCGTGGGAATCGCGCCTAGCGCGTGACAGCGCGTGAGGGCGCGTGGTGGCACGTGGCGCTACTGGGCGGCGTCATACAGCGCGTGAATCACACGCGCCGCCTTCCCGGGTGTTTTCTGGTCCGATTTTTGTACTGTCAGACTCCATTTTCCAAAATAAAATCATTTACGGTCTTAAAAATGACATTAATGATCATAAAAAATGAAATATTTTGGATCTCTTCCTCTTTTATAAATATACACATGATAAAAGACAGCACGAAAATACCCATACAAGGCTCTGATACCAATGTAAACAAAACATGACGCAGCGGAATAAAAATTAATAAGGTCATACCTTCCTGATATAATCTGAACTCTGAAAGATCTCGTGGGTAAATCACGTGCTTCCTGAATCTGGTCAATCAACCCAGCAGTGGGGTGATATTACAATGGTGAATATCACCCACACAAATCACAGTGCAAATGGTTTTATCGTTGTTTTTGGGAGAGAGTCAGAGAGAGAGGAGAGTCCGGGAAAAGTTGGTTATGGGTAAAAACCCCATCACGTATCTGATATACGTATCTGATTCAATATATTAGATTAACCATATAATCTGATATATAACCAATATTTATCTATCCATCTATTCATATCTATTGATATGATAGATATAGATATCCTGAATGGTTATCCAAATAAGTTTTGAATTTAAATTCAAACTTATATGGATAAGGTTCAAAAGGTTCAGGTTCAAAAAAATGCAAAGGATCATGCCACATAGGCGCCCAATTTCTAACAGAAGACATACATCACACACACGCACACTTATTATAGCATTGCCCTCGCGCAGAGGGTCCAAATAAACAATATACAGTCCCGAATAATACAGTCCAAATAAATAATACAGTCCAAAATATGTACAAATTCCTAATTAATTAACAAAATTAACTAGGAAAACTATAAACTGGCATGCAAGCCAGGGACCGCCTTGACTCTTCTTCAGATGATGAATGATGCATATCCAGGTTGTCTTTGCGCGGAAATCCACTGTGATGCCCCAATTAGCCTCTGTTTTGCAATAATTTTTGGAAAGCGCGCCAAGCCCCGGAAGACTGCTGATTCTTGATTTGCTGCAACAGAGAGCATGAAAGGGGCATGGCAATGTATTTTCACAAATATATGCATGCCTCGATCCTCGTGCCACCAATCACGCATCTCGGTGCATGATGGCCGAGGAGTCGAATTGCACAACTCGATATGGAATGAATGCACATGAAAATACAACTAAGACCTAACTCCATCATGGACAATCCGGAGTGTCGGTGACTGGGAATTGAGACACGTTCCGTCACTCGGAGTATGAAACGCACCTCGTTTCCCGTGCTCGGGCTAACCCCTATCCCAAACACGATGCAATATGCATGACATGCATGAATGCAACTAAGATACAACCTAACATGCACAATGCTATGGAATGGCATACACAATGCATGAGGTAACATGGCATACACAATGCGCTAACATACACCCTAGCATACACAATGCTATGAAATGAAATGGCATACACAATGCATAATGGGCTTACACCAACATGAATGGACCTCAGCCACACTCACATAGGAGGCTATTAGATGAAAATGAGACACTCGAAATGCGTGCACACGTGCACGCAAACCGAGGACCGACCCTAAGGCACGAAATGCCACTCTAACAAGACATGGCAAAACATGGAATATGGAATATTAGCATGCAAATTTCAGAGGCAATAAGTGATGCAAAACAGCCCCGAAAGATGGCAAAATGACACCCGATGCATGAAATGAGACCCGAAACACGAAATTAGGCATACAGAATGACCTATGACTATGCAATGCATGCATTATTCGAACATGAAGTGTGAAGACAGAAGTGAGGCAGCCCCAAAATAAGCATATTTACAGTTTTATGCAAGGCCAAAATGTGAACACAAATAGGACTAAACCAACATGCAAAAATGGCCCTAAATGTGAGATAAAGAAGCAAGTCATGGTTTCTGGCCTCAAACACATGACGGCCTTTCAAAAATGTTGAAGAGGGGCCCAAAATATGGCATTTTACAGTTGATGACCAGACCCAAAACAGTGCACAAGCATGCCTAAAATACTATGCAAGATAAGGCCAAAAAGAGGGCTTCAACACAAAGTATACAAAGGATGCCTCAAACAGTAAAAGACCCTTAATGAAACATGAAAATAAGGTCAAAATAAGGCTATTTACAGTTCGGACCAAAGTCCAGAAACAGAAGCACAAGAGGCTAACAAAGCATGCAAAAATGAGGCCAAGAGAGGGGTAAAGAGACAAGTGACATATGGAGGCCCCAAACAGTGATGAGCCCTTCAACAATGTTGAATAAGGGCTCAAAATAAGCTACATTACAGTTTACAACAGAGCCCAAAACAGTTTACATATAGGCCAAAAATGCTATGCAAGAAAGAGGGATACAAGAAGGGTAAAGAGGCAAGTGCAAGAAGGAAGCCTCAAACAGGTAAATACCCTTAAACAAACATGAAGAAGAGCTCAAAAAAATGCTATATTCAGTTAAGATCGGAGCTCGAAAGTGTAAGCAAGAATGGCTAAGAAATGATGCAAAAATGAGCTCAAAAGAGGGAGGAAGTAACTCACCCTTGTAGACCAACTCTTAGCAACCTCTTGGACCAAGTTTGGGTGCTCCTCAGCTGTGGAAAGCAGCTCCAAGTGGCTGGAATGGAGGTGGTGGTGTGGTGCTAGATGATGGTGTAGAGAAGGGTGTGGGACTTGAGAGGTTTGGAGCTTGGAAGAGTAGAGGGAGAGAGATACAATATATGAGGCTCAAAGGGGATTTTTCTAACCCCTAAAACCAGAGCTGGAGGCTGGTTTACATAGACAAAAAGAGGGGGAAAAATGGGGGGGAAACAATTCAAGTTTCCCCCCAAAATGGCAGCCCCCCCGGATACAAAATCTGGGGGGAAATGAAATAGAGATTTGTGATGTACCAACTGCAAGGATCAAGGCCGGCCAAGTATCTAGGTCACAGGTGGCCGGCCGGCTCTCCCCATGGCCGGCCGGCCAGGGCTCAAAAGGGCCAAGTGGAATTACTAGCCGACCACCACAAATTGGTGGCCTCCCATGTGTTCTCAACACAACCCTGTGGTCAAAAAATGGAAATAGTGAAGCAGGAGAGAGAAAAAGCCACTTTTAGGAGGGGTTCAAAAGGGTCAATCACAATTACTAGCCGACCATATGATATTTGTGGCCTCCCAGATGTCTACAACACAAATATGGGGTTTAGGGTTCAAGAAAGTGGCCCAAGGATGGTCAACATTGGCTTTGAAGTGAGAAAAATGGGCGACGGAGGGCGATGAAGGAATAAAACTGGTTGTCAGAACAATTACTGGCCTCCCACCCTTCTACGACCTTTCTAATAATGAAACAGAGGTTCCCACCAAAAATGAACCAAAACCGATGCAAAATGAAGGTTCGGGGGCCGAAACGCGCAGTCCGAGGCCCCGAAAATTGACTGTTAGGCACCGGGAGTGGTGTTCGACCACGAAGTGGGTCTCTCAGACCACAGTGTCCCTCAAAAGGGAGTAAATAAGATATGTGCCAAAAACCGGAGCAAACAGAGGCGGTTAAGCAGTCCCAAACCGAGGCACACGGCCTGACGGCTCCAAAAACCGGGAACCGGGCTCCGAAATGGGAAAAATGGCCTGCGACCACGAAACGTAGCCTATGGCCACTGAGAGATGATCTATGAGACCTCTCCCTCCCCTCAGGAGGAGAAAACAGAGAAAATAGGGCCTGGTTTGCAAATCGAGGCAAAGCACAAAAGAGTCCGGAAGTCCGGAGGCAAGGCTCGCAGCTAGGACTCCGCAACCTCAGAACGAGCAAAATATGCAATATCACCGAGCGCTCAATCGGTGATGTCTGAGTCTTAAGGTCGGTCAAAAATGGGGTGTCTACACAAACGTTGCAGTGCAAAAAGGTAATGGCCTCTAGGTGGATGACAAGGCAATAGTGGTAAAGCATGCTGCGTTTGGTAAGGAAATAAGGGGGGAAAAAAGACTAACAGGGCCAGTGCGTCCTTCGGGAAGAAATCAAAATAGCCAACGAGGGGAAGACAGAAGGTGGGTCGAAACGACTACAGATCACAGGTCATATGCTGAGGCAGTAATAGGCAAAATGCGAGGTGGAAGAGATAACATTACAGTGAAGGCTGATGAAGTAGGGAATGGGTGGTTGTATGAAAGTGCAGTGGTGCTTTTGAAGGAGGAATATGCTAACATTAACTTGAAGAAAGAAGTTGAAGCAATAGGAGTGGAGGATGTGTTGGTAAGAGAAAGTGGGGGCCGAGATGTGGTGTTCACCTTTAAGTCAATGGAGGAGATGTCATGTAAACTGAAACCCATTAAGGACCTTATCATGGACTAGTGTGAGGTTATTTCTGAAGGGAAATCTGGTATGGTGTTGGAGCAGGAACGGAGTGTTTGGCTAAGTTGCTATGGGATCCCTTTGAACCTGTGGAATAGTACAAATGTGAAGAGGATTGGTAGGTTGTGGGGGAAGATTATATGTTTCGAGGGGGATATGAATCAACCAAGGTCCTTTGTGTGCGCTAAGCTAAAGATTTCTACCAAGTGCATGGAACCAATTAATAAGGTAGTTAACTTGGAGTGCAAAGGTATGATACATTCAGTCAGAGTTTGTGAAGAACAAGTGGTGCTGGCTAAAACGACAAAAATGGTGTGTCAATGCCAGAAGAATCAAGAGCTGAAGGAGCTGGGTAGTTCGAATACTTTAGAACAACATGGAAGGGAAAGGGGTAACAGTGCAGAGGACAGGGCTGATGACGTGGAGTTTGAGTCAGACCATGCTTTGGCATTGTTGGATGATGTGGTTATAGACATTAAGGCACCTGGAGAACGAAAGAGTGAGGAGGTGGAGTAGGAAGTGTGTTGCAAAAGTGACACTGTAGTTGCTGAGTCCAGTAATGGAGCGGGGATGGTAGTAGGTATGGGGAATCACAACATAGGGCCACCAACTGATGCTGAGGTTTGCAGGCTCATGATGGGAGTGGGAAAACACAATATAGGGTCTGCGGTAGGTAATTGGAAAAGCCAGAGTATGGATGATCATGTACCTACAGCAGGCTATATTAGAAGTTTAGGGGGGAAAAGTCCCACCTAGACCTGGAATTGATCTCGAAGTGGTGTTGGGCCATATCCAAGGAACTGGGCTACAACAAGCCCAACAGTGCAACAAAGGGCTGAAGGGTCTGGATGTGCTAAACTCAAGTGTTTCTGAAGGTAAGGTGGTGGAGCCCAACAATAGACCTGTGAATGCCAAGAAGGGAAAGAAGAAGGTTAGCTATAAACAACAACATGTGAATCAACTATTTAAGAAGGGTCCACTTAGTCTTCTTAGATCGTATGGCCAAAGAGGGGCATCAACAAGTAGACCAGTCCCAAAGGTTGTAGTTCGGCGAGTATCAGTGGCAGCTTCATCACAATCAACCTCGGCAGAGAATGGACTAGATAAAGGGAGGTGTTTTATTAATGAAGCCCAAGCAACACTGAAAATGAGGGAGGTTCTGGGAGTGCAGTTTAATGGTAAAGAGGATGAAGTGTTATAGAAAATTGTGAGTCTTGAGCTAAATGATCAAGAAAGAATTAGAAGGGGGGATAGTGGTGGAACTTAAGGTAGAATACCAGCTGGGGTGAAGATTAAGGAGTTTTCTTTGTTTGTAATGATAATACTTACATGGAACATAAGAGGATTGGGGAAGAAGGTAAAGCAAGGCAAGATTAGGAAGTTATTGAAGGAAAGGAAAGTGGACATGGTAATGTTCCAAGAAACCAAAAAATCTGCCATATCTGAGGATGAAGTTAGATTACTTTGGGCTAGAGAAAATATGGAATTTGTGGCTGTAGATTCTGAAGGAGCAGCTGGAGGGCTTCTGTGTGTTTGGGATCCAAATGTTTCCAGATGTCAGAGTGCTGCAGTAATAGGAGGTTTATAATACTATCAGGTACCTTCTTTAACTCTTTTGAATGCACTGTTGTAAATATATATGCCCCTAATGAAGTGGGTCTAAGAGGGAAACTCTGGGACAGTTTGGTAAAGCTAAGGGAGGATTTCCCTAAACCTTGGTGTATAGGTGGGGATTTTAATGAAATAAGAACCATTGGTGAAAGGAAAGGCTGCTCAAGGAGAGATCGGGGAATGAGGGAGTTTAATGAGTTTATTGATAGGTGCGAGGTGTCAGACCTGCCATTGCTTGGAAGAAAGTTTACCTGGTGTAACTCAAGTGATGGTGAAAAGTGGAGTAAAATTGATAGAGTGCTAGTTGATGCTAAGTGGTTAGAGGTGTTCCAGGTGAAGTTGTGGGGCTTGCCTAGAGTGCTATCTGATCACAGCCCTTTACTACTGATGGAGGACGAGAGGGACTGGGGACCAAAACCCTTTAGGTTTCAAAATGCATGGTTTCTTCATAAAAACTTTCACTCTATGGTGGAAAAAACTTGGAAAGAGTCTGTTGTAGTGGGGTGGGCTAGGTATATTTTGCTAGAAAAATTAAAAATTTTGAAGGGTGGATTAAAGAAATGGAATGTGGAGGTGTTTGGGAACATTACTAATAAGTTGAAAGCAGTAGAGGCTGAGTTACACCGTTTAGAGCTTGTTGCGGAGGTTTGAGATCTTGATGAAGCAGACAGAAAGAGGAGGAGAGAGGTTAGAGGTGAGGTGTGGAGATTGAGCAAGATGGTGGAAAGATTGTGGTTCCAAAAGTCAAGGATGAATTGGGCATTGATGGGAGATAGAAACACAAGGTTTTTCCATGTCATTACAAAATGCAGACAATCCAGGAATGAAATAAACTCAATCTCAGAGGGGGGGTGATATATGAGGACCCTAGTCATGTGAAAAACAAAGTGTTTCAACATTTTCAGAGTCATTTTTCTGAAGAGTGGAATGGGAGACCTGTACTATGAGGGACCTTCAACTCAGTGCAACGAAGTGGTGATTTTAACAGGTTGGAAGCACAGTTCTCAGAAGCTGAGATTAAAGCCGCAGTGATGGATTGTGATGGGAGTAAAGCACGGGGGCCAGATGGCTTTAATATGGGATGCTTTCAGAAATTTTGGAAAGTGATGAGGTCTGAAGTGGTTAAGTTTGTGAACGAATTTCATGCGAATGGCAAGCTGGTCAAAGGAATTAATAGTTCCTTCATCACCCTTGTACCTAAAAAGGAGAATCCTGTAGGGTTAAATGATTATAGACCTATAAGCTTGGTGGGATCAATCTACAAGATTATAGCAAAGTTATTGTCTCATAGACTGAAAGTAGTGATGCCTCATATAATCAGTGAAACACAGACAACGTTTCTAAGTGGGAGGAACATCCTAGACGGGGTATTAATCGCTAATGAAGTGGTTGATGGATGGAAGAAGGCAAAGAGAAAGGGTCTTATTATCAAGTTGGATTTCGAGAAGGCATATGATTCCATTAATTGGGGGTTCTTATTCTCTTTGATGTCTAAGTTTGGTTTTGGGGATAAATGGATCAGATGGATCAAAGAATGTGTAACAACTACGAGAATATCAGTGCTTGTTAATGGGTCTCCAACAGCAGAATTTAGTCCACAAAGGGGTTTACGGCAAGGGGACCCTTTGTCCCCTTTTTTGTTTAACTTGGTTGCTGAGGGATTGCACATATTGTTATCCAGAGCCCAGGAGGTAGGTTTGATTCAAGGGGTCAAGGTGGGATCAAATGGTGTTACACTCTCCCATCTCCAGTTCGCAGATGATCCCCTATTATTCTGTGCAGCAGAGGTTGAAGAGGTAAGACATTTGAAAAGGGTGCTAAGATGTTTTGAGTTAATGTCTGGATTGAGAATTAACTATCATAAAAGTGTTGTGTGTGGAGTGGGGGTCTCGGATGATACCATGGACTGTTTTGCATCAGTTTTGAACTGCAATGTGAAGTCTTTACCCCTTAGATATCTTGGGTTACCCTTAGGAGCCAATCCAAGGAGGAAAGCTACTTGGAAGCCTCTACTAGACAAAGTCAGATGCAGGTTGGCTGGTTGGAAGAGGAAGCTGCTGTCATTTGCTGGGAGATTAACACTTGTGAAAGCTGTGTTAGTTGCACTACCAGTGTATTATCTGTCTCTCTTTAGGATGCCTGAAGGAGTTGCCAAAGAAATAGAGAGGCTGCAAGCTGCCTTTTTGTGGGGTGGGACAGAACAAAGGAGGAAAATTCATATGGCCAAATGGGGGGATGTGTGTAAAAGTATAGATCAAGGAGGTTTGGGCATAAGGCGGGTGAGAGTGGTAAATGTTTGTTTACTTGCAAAATGGTGGTGGAGGTTTAGCTGTGAGAATGAGTCTTTGTGGAAGAAGGTTATATGCAGTAGGTATAAGTTAAAGGTGGATAGCTGGTTGCCATTCCCTAGCTGTAACTCCTCAGTGTTATGGAAAGGTATCACTGTTCTTCTAGAGCAGAGCAATAATCTGTTAGAAGCTTTTCTGAACAACTTCCAATTAAAGGTGGGGGATGGTAGAAGAATAAGCTTTTGGAATGATAAGTGGTGTCAGCAACTATGTTTGAAAGTTGTGTTTCCAGGCCTTTATCGGCTCTCTCTAGAGAAAAATGACACATTGAGAGATATCTTTGACAGGAAAACTGCAGTAGGGGTGTGGAATCTGTCATTTAGAAGAGTACTGTATGTGTGGGAAGAGGTAGAGCTGCAGAATCTGTTAAACATGTTGGCAGCAGGTCCTGCAATGGGTCTAGACCAGGTGGATAGACCTGTTTGGTCAGCATCTAAGTCAGGGCAGTTCTCTGTGGCTGAAATGTACAATGTAGCTGTGCATAATTTAGGCCCAACACTTACAATTTGTAAATTGATGTGGCTGAGATTTATCCCTCCTAAGGTCCAGGTGTTTGGGTGGTTAGCATGGACAAAGAGAATTAAGACAGTTGAATTCCTACAAAGAATTGGTGTGCTTCAGGGGTCTGAATCAAACCTGTGTGTGTTCTGTAAGGCTGCCACTGAATCTGTCAATCATGTGTTAATTTGCTGTCCTTTTGTGTGGAGTGTTTGGACAGATTTGCTGAATTGGTGGGGGACTCAAGGGGCATTACCTGCCTCTGTGGATCAGTTGCTGTTGTGGTGGGCAGGTGGGAGAATGAAGAGGTTGGAAAGAAAGATCTGGAGTGCTATTCCGTTGGCTGTGTTGTGGTCAATTTGGAAACTTAGAAATGAGTGTGTATTTAGGGATGTTAACCCAAACTGGTATGAGGTGTGTGAGCTGATTAAGACTAGGATAGCTATGTGGTTGAATCCACATATGAAGGATTTTAATTTCACAATTAATGACTTCATCTGTAACATAAGGCAGGTCAGATTGTGCCTTGGAGGGGCAGTGCTGCTGTGAGGTACTGTGTTGATGGAATGTATCTGCCTGGGTTGTCTCTGATATGGTGCTGTGTTGATGCTCTGGGTTGAAGTTTGGGTTGTTATGGTGAGGTAGGCATCTGGTATCTTGGTGGTTTTCTTGGTGGTCTGCTGTAGGCCTCAGTAGGTCCCAACTGGTTTTAGGCCTCATTTGGTTTTTGGTGGTCTGCCTCTGGTTTTTTGGTTGGTATGGCTGGTATGGATGTAATGCTGGATTTGTTCAGATATGGTTGCTGCTCTGTTTTGCTATGCTTAGATTGCTTCAGGGCACCATGCTTGCTGGGTAGATTAACTGGTCAATTCGGGCTGGTGTCTTGCTGGCTGCTGCTGTGAAGTCCATTCTTGTGGTTTGCGTGAGTTAGCTTCTATCTTTTTTTTTTTTTTTGTCTCGCTCAGGGAAGTTCTGTGGTGCTAAGGTTTTGTGCATTTCTGTTAAGGTGCTGATCTGGGCCTGTTCAGTTCTGGATTTCTGATATAGAGTTGGATTGGATTGTTCAGTTTTGGTCTGTTTTGGTACTGAGTGGTATGCATCCTGCAGGAAATGTGTGCTGACCTGGGTGGAGTCTGGGCCTCCAGCCATGGCCTGAATTCAGATGAGCATCTGTGGTGAAGGTCTGCAGGGCTACTCTTTTTGGAAATTGACCATAGGCCTGCATCTGTGTGGATTGGTGGTTCATGCATAGTGGTGTGTCAAGCCCAGGTGCTGGATTTTTGGTGGTCCTTTCCTGATTTCCCTTGGTTTCTGATAAGATTGTGGGTTGCAGCCTGCTTTGCTTGTATACTTTGAAGTTTGGGTGTAGAGTACGTGGTCTTGTATTTCTCTTCTTTTGGTAGTTGTGGTTGCTCTTTTCTGTTTGTTTTCTGGTGTTTGTTGGTCTCTCACCAACTGGCGCTTGGAGCTCCAGTCAGGTCCAAGCTCCTCTTTATCGATGTCCTGTATCCCTTTTGCATACATTCATCAATAAAGATTTTTTCTTTGCCGATCAAAAAAAAAAAAAAAGAATTATGTGGATATATTTATTTTAAATTTACAGACACTCTTTTTTTTTTTTTTTTTTTTTTTTTTTTTTGGGCGCAATTTTTGTGGTTTGTTTTTTGGATTCTCAAACTTTTTGCAATGAAAGCTAAGAGCAATTTCAATCATATTTTTTATTTTTCACTAGTTAAAATATAAAAAAATGTATGTCCTTTATTTTACTTAATTCTTTTTTTGTCTATGCACTCCAATGACACAAACAAACAGTTTAAAGAGCCTCCTAAGGCTTTTCAATTGTAGCTAGTCTTGAATTTTTTTGTTCATATAATTATTATAATAACTAACCCATTAAAATGACTAAAATATGATAATTCTAACTATAATAACTAACAAGTTTCATTCAAAGAATTCCTTAGAAATGCTCTAGATTTCATGAACTTTTCATGGAACTTGCTTAATTTAGAATGGTCAAAAATTACCCCAGTGAAGAATTTGTTGTTGTGTGTTTTCTGTGTGTTCACACTGTCAAGGCGTCTTTATTTTTTTAATTAACAATGCTACAAATTCAAAATTTTATTTAGAAAAAAAAAATCAGCAATTTATAATTATTATGGATATAGTTCACATTTCACTGACATTAAATTTACACTAAACATTCATTTTCAAGGGATACATTTTCATAGCATCTTTATTTTAGTTATGACGTGAAATTCAAGTTGTTAAACATATCATTTTCAAATAATTTTTTCCCTTACTGAGATAAAAAATTACTAATTTGTTTTTCTATTAAAGTTTTTAAACATATCATTTTCAAATGTTATTATGCTTAATTCATTTATGTTTTAGTCGATCTTAGGTAGAATTTTATTTATTATAATTTTAGAAAATTACTTTTTGATAACAATATGAACAAACTATATATTTAGGAAATAATATAGGCTTTTTATATAACTTAATAAATATATCAATTGAATTTTTTTTTAACAAATTGATAATTATACTCGTTAAGCCAACTAGTAATTATATAGGAAAACATACCAAGCACTCACAAGTCTTTTTGACTCCGAAAGTTACAGATGTCCTAACATTTTCCCATCTAATATAACAATTGTCCATCCAATGTATGTATATGAATCATTATAATGTGGAGGCTCTCTCGATGCAGGACTTGTGCTGCAGGATAATCTAATGGTTAAGTCGCTACTACATATTATTTTGTAATTTATTTAAGTTTGGTATATATAATTTAAAAGTATCTCTAGGGGACAAAAACAAGATTTTATTACCGGATGCGCTAAAAGAAAAATATTTTTTTTTGCCATATATACAAATACACGTGTATATGTACAATATGATATATAAATTATGTATATAGAAAAAAAAAATTAAAAACCATAGATGCAATCTCTAATAGGATAAAGAAGTTCTTTTGATACAAAATAGAAAGAGAATGCAAGATGGCAGAAGAATACGATATGAATGTTTTTAGTTTGGTGGGCCATTTTATATATACCAAACTTAAATAAATTGGGAATGGGGTTGGTGACGTGCCTCATAGGCATAGCACTGTGTTGTGAGCCTGTGAAGGCACGTGTTAAATTTATTTTAATAATCCGAAATATTCATAGTGTAGGGTTCGTTAAGTAGATCATCTATGAAAAAATACAAGTTAATTAGACATCTGTAATTTACAACAGGACTACGTTTATGTTTAAAAAAATAAACGATTAGTATGATTTTAATAATTTTTTAGGGTTATTATTCGCCTCGATCATATGATTATATTTGTTCGATTAATTTCATTTTTTACAAGGAAATCTTATAATATGAACGGTTTAGATTATCAAAATATGATCAGAATAAATAATCCGAGGTGTGACAGCATGGGTGCTGCTCTCTATTAATGACCTTCTGTCTATCATGCATCCAGTGTAATTTGCATTACCAATGGCCCAGTGGTCTGCTGCTGCTGGCTTGTGCTTTGGTCTGATTTGGACTCTGAGGCTTATTTGTGGTGTGGTTGTTTGTGGAGTGTTTTGTTGCCTTTTGTTCTGTTTTTGTTCCGCTCTGTTTGTTGGTTTCTTACCAACTTGGAGCCTTGAGTGTGTGCTAGCAGATGATTTGGTGTGCATTTTGGTGCCAACCTAGTTGGGATCAATTTGTTTCACTGTGATGCTTTTTGCACCCTCTTCTTTATTGATGTAAGTATCATACTTGTTTTGCTTTTCCATCAATAAAGCTTCTCTTTTGCCGATCAAAAAAAAAAAAAGGGTGTTGTCACTGCACCCACCCCCAATCCAAATAAATTACTAAATATTTAGTGATTTATTTAAGTTTGGTATATATAATTTAAAAGTCTCTCTCACAGACAGAACCAAGATTTCATTACCGGATACGCTAGAAGAAAAATAATTTTTTTTCACCATATATACAAAACGTGTATATGTACAATATGATATATAAATTATGTATACAGAAAAAAATTAAAAACCATAGATGCAATCTTTAATAAGATGAAGAAGTTTTTTTAGGTGCAAAATAAAAAGAGCATGCAAGATGGGAGAAGAATAAGATATGTATTTTTTATTTTGGTGGGCCATTTTATGTATAAAATGCAAGATGCAATCTTTTTTTTTTTTTTTTGCCCATAATTGATACTTTGGATTCGCAATAAAAAAATATGCGTGCAAATATGTGGAAATATCCTGAATACATTTTATCAATAAAATTTCTATCTTCTGTTTTTTTGATCAGCAAAAAAAAAAAGGAACTTTATTGATGAAAAAACTAGTACAAGGTACAAAAATTACACCAATAAAGAAAGGAGGAGTGCATGAGCATCACAATGAGCTAAATGATCCCAACTAGGTTGGCACCAAAAAGCCCATCCTATCATTTGCTAGCACCCCAAGTTGGTGAGGAACCAACAAGAGAGAAAAAAACAAAAACAATGAGTATTGCTTATGACAAACCTTTGCAACAGGTACTGGAGGATCAGAGAAGGAGCCATTGACAACAAACTTTGCAATAATCTGATTGGCAGCCTGGGAGTAGTGTAGGCCATCCCAACTAATGTACTTTTGTGGATCATTGCATGCATTGACCAAGAGTTTTCCATTAAAATCTACAGCACCACGTGTGAGAAACTCATTACCGCAACAGAACTTGAATGGATCAGTGAATCATGAACCTAAGCCAAAAAACTACACCAACTGCTCAGACCATCAACCAATTCAAGCAACCAAGTGCCAACTTCAGCAAATTACAGACCAGTGCAAATCATATACACAGCCTAAGACTCCAGGAGTATAGCATAAATCAGCAGCATTGCACTTGAAGCATAAAGACACACGGACAAACAGCAGCAGTGAAAATCTGCTTCACTCACAAAACAGACCAGATCAAGACTGCTCAGTCCAATACAGTAGCAGAAGCAGAATAGAACAGAAACAACAGACTTCTCACAGATGCTACTATCACACAGCAATAACAGACCAAAACTAACAGTGAAGCAGCCCATAGCCCACCATCAAGCCACTATCACCATCGACCCAAATTAGCAGCCCACTAAATTAACAGCATAGCAAATTCAGGACTGCCCATCAGATCTGCACTCCACATTAACAATTCATATTAGCTACTGCCACTGATGATCCTACTCATATCACAAACCTATTAACTTGCTCCTATCCATCAAAACAAATACAAAAATACACTGATGTTCCTCAATATCTTGATCCTTTTCACTCTACAAACTCAGACACTTCAAAGAACTTCTGACACAAAACAAACCAGACTACACTTGCAGGAAAACCATATCAGACCAACACAGCAAATCCATCTCAAAACAAATTCAGAATCATCATCACAATGCAACCCAAATAATTCAGAAGTACCACAGAACATAGCAATCTAGGGCTCAGAACTTATGCAGAGCAAACAGGACAACAAAGAGCAGAACTTATGCAGAACAACATTTCAGCACAAAATTAACCACAGAGCTTCAGCAAAACAGCAAAAAATTACACACAGAAACAGATTTGATTCAGGTTATATATAACATCATGCACCGAATAACTAAACCCCTTCAAAGCTGAGGAAGTCCACAAAGCTACTCTAGCCTTAATTAGATCGTCCAGAGCAAACCAGTCCGGTGTACCTTCTTAAATAACACAATCATTTCTGCTTCTCCATACTGACCACAAAACTGCTAAAGGCAGTGTTTTCCCAGACTGGTAGCAACTTCTTCTTCATTTTTATACCTGACCAGGAGAGAAGTAAACCCTCCACTGATCCAGGACTAACCCATTTGTAATTCCACCAGTTCACTATACTAGTCCACAGTTTCCAAATGAAATGCAGTGAAGAAAAACATGGTTAACAGTCTCTACCTCAGACCTGCAGAACACACAAAGAGCAGAAACATTTGTACTCAACACACCAATTCTTTGCAAAAATTCAGCGCACTTAATCCTACCTCTCCACGCTAGCCAACTCAAGAATTGAGCTTTGGGGGGGGCTAAATTTTTCCAAATACACCTAGTGACTGTAATATCTACCCCTTGACTTGCTTCCAACCACTTCCAAACTGATGCCACAGTGAACTCTTCGGACGGATGAGCTACCCACGAACAAGAATCTACTACCCCTTCTTTGAGCCTAGGCGCATTCTGCAGGAGATCATTAAGCTTTTGCACTTCCTCCTCTTCCCATGCCAAGAGGGGACGTCTGAAAACCAGTTCCAATCTGAAACTGACACTCTTCTGTGAGAAAATCAACCAGCTTTCCATGTTTGTCAACTGATAATGCGAATAATCTGGGAAAACACTCACTCAGATTTAGGATTGTGACACCACTTGTCTACCCAAAAATTGCAAGTCTTCTGCCATTACCAACAACTAGCCTGAAATTTTGCAAGAAAAATTCGCGCAGAGCAGTGTTAACTTCAGCCACTGATATTATACCTTTCCACGTATGCGACATCCACGTTGAACTAATAAATGAGGGGCACCAACCACCACCTAAACCCCATACTTACTACAAATCACTTGTTTCCACAAAGCTTTCTCCTCCTTTCCATACCTCCACCACCATTTAACTAGAAGACACTCGTTAACCTGGCTTAGGTTTCTCACCCCTAACCCACTTTAGTTTTACTAAGGCATATCTCCTTCCAGCTAATTAAGTGCACTTTCCTCCTGATTTCAGACCCACCCCAAAGAAAGTTAGCTTGAATTTTGTGGAGTAATTTTGCAATTCCCACTGGCAACTTGAATATGGATAAGAAATAAACTGGCAAGCTTGACAAAACGGATTTGATCAATGTTAATCTTCCGGCAAAAGATAAATACCTTCTCTTCCAAGAGGCTAGCTTACTTTTAAACTTGTCTATCACAGGTTTCCAAGCAGCCTTTCTCCTTGGATTTGCTCCTAATGGCAACCCCAGATAACTCATAGGCAACTTTTGACTTAGGCAATTTAGTTTTTTTGCCAAGACCTGAACAATATCATCTTGCACACCTACCCCACACACCTTACTTTTGTGGAAATTTATTTTGAGTCCAGACATTAGCTCAAAGCACCTTAAAATTCGTTTCACGGTTACAACTTATTCCCACTCAGCTTCACAAAAGATAATGGTGTCATCTGCAAACTGCAAGTGAGTAATTTTCAGCTCAGACGGACTTACAGATACTCCTCTAATCAGGCCCACTTCCTTAGCTCTTTCCAAAGAATGTTCAGACCCTCCGCAACAATATTAAAGAGGAAAGGAGAAAGCGGATCTCCTTGCCGAAGACCTTTCGAGGAGAGAACTCAGAAGAAGGTGAACCATTAACTAGCACTGAAATTCGAGCTGTGGATATGCAAGTCTTCATCCACCCCACCCATTTCTCTCCAAAACCGAAATTTTTCATCATTGAGTACAAGAACTCCCAATTCACGGATTCATATGCCTTTTCAAAATCTAGCTTTAGAATAAGACCTTTCTTCTTAGACCTTTTCCACCAGTCCACCACTTCATTGGCAATTAGAACCCATCTATAATATGCCTTCCGCTCAAAATGCAGTTTGAACTTCACTAATAATCTTAGGCAGCACTCTCCTAAGCCTTCTTGACAATACTTTAGCTACAATTTTGTATATAGAGCTAATCAAGCTTATAGGCCTATAGTCTCCCAACCCCGCAGGGCTTTCCTTCTTAGGAATTAAGGTAATGAATGAACTATTTATTCCTTGAGCTAGCTTTCCATTAGAGTGAAACTCATTCATTAATTGCACAAACTCTCCTTTCATGATGCCCCAACACTTTTGAATACAGTTTAGATTAAACCCATCTGGCCCCGCACTTTATTCCTGTCACAATCTTTAATTGCTTCCCAGATTTCATCCTCTGAAAAATCTGCCTCTAATAACTCAGATGAGTCAGTTGGATTGATTGAGTCAAAATAACCTGATAGCTTTGGTCTACTCTTCCAATCTTCATTGTAAAGGGACTTGAAATGACTTTCCACTGCCTGTTTAATCATCCCAGGCTCATACTGAATCACACCATTCACAGTAACTGAATCTAACAAGTTTTCCTCTGCCTTTTGGTTGCCATTAAATGGAAAAATCTGTATTTTTATCCCATTTTCAGCCCAGACCCTTCTAGATTTTTGGAGCCACAGCCATTCCTTCTTCTTGCTTAGCTCCCGAACTAGTTTTCTTATTTCCACCCTTCTTTTTAACTCACATCCTGAAGATTCCTTCCTTCAGCTATCAAATCCCACTCATGCAGTTCCTCCTCAGCTTGTTTCAGCTGCTCATCAATATTACCAAAGACTTCACTGTTCCACCTCTTCAGATGGGCTTTCAGATTACCCAGCTTTTCAAAAGTCTGAAGCTAGCCCATCCACTAACCAGTAACCTTCCCAACAATTCTTCACTTCTGCTTGAATTTGGGATGCAAGCACCATGCATTAATAAATCGAAATGGTTTTGGGCCCCAATCCCTCTCATCCTCCATAAGGAGAATTGGACAGTGATCAGATATACACCTAGGCAAACCCCACTGTTTAACTTAACTCTTCCAGCCACCTTGGATCGATTAAAAATCTATCGATCTACTCCATTTATTTCCATCCATCGCATTACACCAAGTGAATTGTCTCCCTAACATTTGCATATCAACCAGCTCCCAGTTTTTCAATAAAATCATTAAAATCCTTCATCCCTCTTTCCCTTCTAGAGCACCCTATTCTTTCACTCATACATCTGATTTCATTGAAATCACCACCTAAACACCAAGGGCTTGAGTAGAATGGATTCAGAGTTACTAGGGACTCCCAAAGTTGTCTTCTTTTGACCACATCATTGGGTGCATAACATTAATAAGAGTACAATTAAAAGTATGATGGGCCATACCTGATAAAAGCACAAAGTTCCTTGAACTGCAGCACTCCTTAAGCTCAAAAATCTGTGGATTCCACACGCATAACAGACCACCAGCACTTCCTTCTGCACCCACCTCCATGTACTCTAGCTCCTCCCACGGACCATAATGACTTGACAAAATAATCATCTACTGAGCTTCTCTTGGTCTCCTGTAACAAAAGGACATCTACCTTCCTCACCCGAACTAAACTCTTTATTTTAGATCTCTTCTCGAGTCTTCGCAAACCCTAATATTCCATGATAATAAAATCATAAAAAACTACTCATCTCCTATAAACTCCTACCTTGAGCCCTTCCCAGGATTACGGAATTACAGCTTCCCTTCAGCTCTCTCCATATCCTTCTCTTCTAATGCAGCCAACTTGCCGATCACCTCATTCTCCCTACCTTCAAATTCCAATCCCAGAATTTTCCCAACTTCCATGGTAGCTTGAGCTTCATTTAGGACCTTATTTCTCCTCCTGGTGTTTAGACTTTGCTTTACTGACAGTGATATAGCAGCTGCAGCTGCTCTGAAAATAGCTCCTTGTTTGAAGCAGTTACTATGCATCACTTCTTTTTGCTTGATCAGATCTTTATGCTGTTTTGTCCTATTTCGCAGATTAGCACCAACCTTATCACATCTATTACCACTGCTTGATTGGGGCTTACCTTCCTTACTGGGTTATCTTTGAGTGTTACACTTAACTTATCTTCTTGTTGAACAAGGGGCCTAATTTGAGTTTGGGGCTACACAGTCACTAAGTTTTGAACACTCAGTGATGGGCCTAATTTTCTTGTACCCCATCTTGGATTCCTTCCAGCACCACCTCTAAGTTTAGTTTAGGCCTTAAGCTCTCCGGCCCACTAAGGCTTCTTATAAACCCAGGGTACATACATGATCTTCCACAATTTGAATTTTATTTCTTGGGGTTGCCGTATTCACCAACTTGCCCTCCAGACTAGCTCCTCTGACTTTTTGATTTCCCATGCCATCTTCCGTTTCTTTTACGGCTGATACAGAGAGGCACTCATTACCTTCATCTTTATCCCCTGCATCGCGGTCCACCATAATCTGTTCGTCACCTGCTATCTCGTCTTTACTGCTCCGTTCCTCCTCCCTTATGAGTTCAGCTTCATGTTCTTCCTTGTCTGCCTCACCATTTTTTGACATTTGATCCACTTCGTCTTGA
>JAXFYN010000989.1:0-66691 GCA_036172215.1 Camellia granthamiana
GAATTTTTTAGTAGGTTACATTGGAGTGTTACGTTCTTATTCATAATGTGGGACTTATTCCAGAAGAATAGAAAATCCAAAATTTCTATAATGTGGATTGTTTGAATGTGTAATTTCACATTTGGAGAAACAAACTTTTATTCATCAAAAATTATCTAAACATGTAAGTGACTACTCTTTTATATAATTTTCACTTTAATGGGACATTTGGATTCATAAAAATAAAATAAAAAACTTAACAATTCATAAGATCACATTTTTAAATTTATTACCGCTTCACCCTAATTTTAATTATAATATTTATTTGCAATTAAAATTTACTCACACCACCATATGGTTTAGTTTTTCCCCCCTTTTTTTTTTGGGCCTGCATTTCACAAAACTTCGTCGTTTTGTGAGCTGCACAGATACTCCAGGTTTCTCCCCCCAGAGAATCCGAACACATTTTTCCCACCCACAGCACAAGGGAGGAAATCCTATGAAGTCATAAAATGGTGAAAGTGAAATTTATTCATGAAATCAATAATCAAAATGGTTAATTTTTTTTAATTGACTATTTTATTATTAATTTTTGTCTAATTTCTTAATAGTGTTATTAAATTAGACTAAATTGATAAATTATAAAAAATAAAAAGATAAAATTAATACAATTAAAATTACATAAATTAAATTAATACAAGAAATAAATTATAAGAATTATATGCATAATTTTATTTTATCTTATCTTTTGTTTCTAACTTCAAAATAAATGAAAAAAAATTGTCTACTATTTTTGGTTTTGCGTGCAGAACGCAATACTTGTTCGTAGGTTCGGCGTCGTACCCTCATCAGCCGTCGTATCCTCACACATACCTTCTCTTTTCAAAAAAGCTAGACCGAGGAAATCTCGTGAAATGATTAACCACCATGTAAGTTACACACACACACACATATATATATATATACACATTAAGTAGAAAAAAAAATCGCCGTGCAAGAGACGTGTCAAATATTAAAATAAAAAATTTATTAAAAAATATAAATTAATTAGATTATTTAAGTTGATTACTTATATACTATCTTTTATTAGAGACAGAGAATACTTAATTTTTTTTTTATAAATTTTAGAAATTCAAATTTGAATGAAGCATTTTTATATATTTTATACATCTTAATATTTTAATTTAAAACTTGTTTTCTAATTTGTATACAATATTATTATTATTATTATTATTATTATTTGTAAATAGCATGGTCATATAACAAATGATCTATTTTGTTAATAAACAAATCATTAAGTTAATTAACTTTTAATTATATGGGAAATAGCTTTAATGAATGATTTTGATAATTTTATTGTTGTATAGAAAAGTAGTTAGATTTTCTTTTTTGATTATTCTATTTAATTAAAAACTTTAACAAGCAGTAGTTGTAATTTCTAGTATCATAAGGGCAATTCATATTTTAAACAATTCTCGGGAGCGTATTTGTAATTTAATTAAAAACAAAATATTCATGTTTCATAACTGACCAAGATTTTTTTGCATAATTACGATAAAACCTTCATCTAAAAATTACAACCACCAATAGTGGTAAATATTGCCAAACAAAGGGCAAAGTGGAAAAATTAAAATATAAGCCACCATGAGTAAATAATACAAAGTGAAAGGGCAAATTGTGAGGCTGAAAAAACCCATACTAAACATCAAGTGCCTCTTATTAGTATAGATTATTTGAGATTATTATTAAAATAGTATAATATGGACCGTTATTTATAGGAAAAATCACAATATAGTTGTGCTTTCTTAAAATTATTACATACTCGTGGAAAAGTTTATAACATTATTTATCAAAGGTAATAAAGTGTACCATCCATCTAAAATTATTTTTCTAAATAAACACTAATATATTATTCTATCTTATCTATGTTAAGTAGATGAATATACAAACCCAAAAAATTACAATATAAGGATAACAAATGAAAGATGCAATAAGACAAATAATCAAGAGAAAGACAACAAGAGAGACAAAATAAACCATGAGACAGGGGCAACAATAGAAGAAACTGGTAAAAAACAACCCATGGCACAGTGTTTTTAAAACGTAAGTGTTTTTTTATTATATATATATAGTACAAATAAAATGGTACAAATGTAATTATTCTAAAAGAATGAGGCAAAATGAAATAGAAAAGGTCGGCCAACTCTTTAACTGGTGAAGTTACGTAACAGTCTAATATATAGAAATGAGACAATCACTGAGGCACTCAGGCAAACCAAATGAGATGGTCAAAAAAATAAACCTAACAAAAACAACCCATAGTAAATTCAAAGTACTTTTTATATATATAGATATTAAAAAAAAATCTGTGTAAGGTACGGGTCAATAAAATGAAAAAGTTTGTACCAGAAAATGTAAATTAATTAGATTATTTAAGGCTTCGTTTGGTAAGAGTTTTTTTTGGCTATTTTAGTCACAAAAGACAAAATAGACTATTTTAGTCACAACAAACAAAACATCACATCCAACTCATTATCATTACATTATTTTCTCACAAAAAAAGTCAAAAAACTCTTCCCAAACCAAGTTTTTTAGTCCAGGTTAAAATAGCCAAAAAAATCAAAAAGTCAAAAAGTTAACCCATTTCCCAAATGGAGAGTTGATTATTTGTGTACTATCTTTTACAAGAGGCATAAATGACTTCACTTTTTATAAATTTTAGGCACTAAAATTGAAATGAAACATTTTTATATATTTTATACATATTAATGTTTTAATTTTAAAACTTGTTTTTCACTTTGTATGCAATATTAATAATTATTTTTTATGCAATATTAATAATTAAATTTTTTGGCATTCAAGTTTGTCAATACATTATTTTGAAGTTTTTTTTTTTTTTTTTCTAAAACAAATAATAAAATTACACAAGGATAAATAAATGCAACATCTAGGATAAATTACAATTTATTCCGATCAACTATTGCTCTGTATTACCTTACCCCTTTAACTAAAAATTGTAATACTTCACCTCCATCATTTATGAATTTTTTTCAATTTAAACCTTTATGACACAAATACTCTTTCAGCAATACAATAATTTAGAGCATCTTCAATGGAGCTTTCAAAACACTTGCCAAAGCTATAATTTAGCAATAGTGATAAAAAGTGGGTCTCCAATGGCTTGTTATTTTACTTGCCAATGATGGCAAATGCTATATCTGTTCTCAAATTTGACAAGTAAAATAGCAACTACCAAACATGCCACATCAGCAAATATGAACATATTTATGGATCCAAATTCAGTTCAAAAAACAGAATTGAAACAGTAGAAAACCAAGTAATTTTTCAAATTGAATTATATTTAATTTTTTTTCTAATTTTTCTAATTTTTTTTCATTTTTTTATGTTTGTTTAGTCTGGAGTAATATAAATATATAATTTTTTTTACAAATAGTTAAAAAAAGCTCATAAAAGACAAAAAAAATAAACAAAAATAAAATTACAAAAAAACCTATATCCAAACAACACCTACAAATTAGGAGGAAAAGTTGGTTGAGAATTGCCTAAATAGCAAATGACCATTGGAGCACCATTGCTATAATTTAGCAAAATAGCATTATTCATTGCCAAATTATAGCAATAACAATGGTATTATAACAACAACCATTGAAGATGCTCTTACACCCTTTCTCCTTGAACTAATTACCTAATATCACTTTATCTTCCCAACTAAAAAATGTTTGTATTTTTTTTTTCACCTTAAACTATTAATTTGTATCAATGTAAACATTCTATTAAGAACTTGTTTTATAAATAAATGAAAACTTGACACATGAGTTACACATGACATCCCAACTGGAATACTTAAAATGATATTTTCAATTTATTTGATTTAATTTTTAAAAACTATTTTTGAGTTTTTTAGGTTTTTTATTTTTTATTTTAATCTATAGTGAACGCTTTTTGTAATGAAAAAAAAAAAAAAAAACTTTGTAAGATACTTTTTTCATTAAGATTCAAATTGGTGAAAATTAGTAGATGAGGGAGTTGAGTGTTATAATTTTTTAGTTAAAGGGGTGAAATGATATGGAACAATATTTGAGAGGGTTAAAATGTAATTTTCCCTTGTTTATATTAAATAGATAAATGCATGGGTAAATTATAATCATATCCCTTGATGTTTACTTAAAATATGAATTATTTCATATAGTTCTGAAAATTACATATCTCCTTTTCCAATTTCAAATCACATGACAAATTGACCATTTTATTTATAAATCATTAAATCAATTAATAATTTTAATAATCTCAAAAATATATTTTAATTAATAATTTTATTGTTGCATCGTAGACGGCAATTAAAAAATATGACAAGGGAAATATTTATATAATTTCTAGAATTATAGAGAATAATTTGTATTTTAAACAAATTTCATGGAGTGTATTTATAATTTACCCTAAATACATTAGATAGAGATAAAAAAAACAAAGAATTATAAATAATATTAGAAGAAAGGGAAAAATAGAAAAATAAAAATACAACCCTCAACCTCTCTTGTAAACAACACCAAAAGAAAGGGTAAAATAAGCCCAAAAAAAAAAAAAGCAATAAAATGGCAAGAGATTCTTATATACGTAAAAGTTAAATTAATAGTTAAATGAATCAAGTTTTAACCAATTTTAAAATTTGTAAATGTTTTAAAATCAAAATTGAATAGTTAAAATGCTGATAAAAGTTACAATTAAACTATTTTTTTTTATATGTATTAGTTATGAGTCTAGATTATCTAAAGTAATTTTGATTTTTTTATATGACTAGTATTTAATTGTACAAAGATTATAGATATAGGCCCTTTTTGGTAGGGCTTATTTCCAGCTTATTTCAGCTTTTAGCTTAATTTAAGCTATTTTGATGTGTTTGGTTCAGCTTAACAATACAACTTATAACTTTTTGTAAGTCAAAAATCAACTTATTCTTTGAGTGGGGGAGGAGAAACTTAATTTATAAATCAAAAATCAGCTTATGTTCACAGTTATAAGCTATAAGCTGTTAAGGTATAAGCTATAATCACTTTCTCACAGCTCTACCAAACGGGACCATAATAGTAAAAAGTTGAAATTATAACAACCATACAAATAATCACTCTAACATCACTTTTAAAAAATAAATAAAGTAAAAAAAAACTCTCCTTTTGAACTATTAAACTAATGACAATTAGAGGTGTGCAAAAATCTAAATAATCCGTGTATCCAACCCGACCGACCGTTCATGGTACGGGCGGTTTCACCCAGCTTCACGGTCGACTGTGGTCGGAATTCTCCACTTTTTTGAATTTTCGATCAGAAATCGAATTTTTAAAATAAAAAATCAACCAAACCGACTCGACCGAAATATTACCTTATATATATATATACTAGCGTATGCCCGTGCCTGAAGGCACGGTGTAAATAATGTTAGGATTAAAATATAATTATAATCCCAACACTATTTAATAAATTATAAATTAACCCATAAACAATCTAAAATAACCCTAAAAAGATAGATGAAACACGATATTCAAACTAACCTCTAATGAACATAAATCATCAAAACACCATAATCTATATAACAAAACAAGGGGGTTGATGGGACATGTGTATAGGTGGCATACAAATTAATGGCTGAGATTACACTTCTCGGCACATACATTTCAAGGGCTGAGATTATTTTTCCCCCTCTCTCAGCCACTGCTTTTTTTGGTTTCAAATTTCAAACATTTGCCATTCTCTCTCTACCAGTCTACCAGACGTTCTTTTCCCCCCATTCCACCCTCTCTCTCTCTCTCTCTCTCTCTCTCTCAATCAAACACACTCTTTGGTTCTCTCTCTTTTCTACCCGATCTCCTCCCATCGGAGCCCATCCTATGCGGATACCCAACCCCAACCCCAACCCCCTATTCAATCTGAAATCAAAGGGTTCGATTTTGCCCAAATGGAGGTAACGATCTTTGTTCGATTTCTAATATTACAATTATATTTTCATCCCCCACAACGCAACCTTACAATTATATTATCATTTCAGTGTTTTTGTGATGTACAATTGTTACAGATTATTATTATTATATTTGGAAAATCTGGTGATGCCAATGAAGAACATCTTTTGGATTCTTTGGAACATTGTTGTTGTAAACGGTTCATTTCTATAATGTGATGCTAACGACTAGCACACTGCATTTCTGTAATGATGATCTTTCAATCTGACATATATATGATCCTTTGTCTTTTCTGTTGTCTAGACTGGACACAGTAAAGATTAGAGTATACATCATAGATTAGGAGAAGAGGAAGAGGAGTGGGTTTCTTGCTCTGTCATTTTGGACACAGTACTATTGACTAATGTTTTTGTATTTTTGTTCTGTTTTGTTTTTACGATCCAGTTGGGTCTGCAGTTGTTGCTTTGTTTTGCCTTTTCTAATCTAACCAATGTGAATCGCAGACAGAAAGAAATGTAATGTGCTCCCTCCTCTGTATAGAAAGCTAGAAATTAAACCAAAAAAAATTTATTGTTAGTTTATTTGCCACTGAGTTTGCAGTGTTTACTATATGTTTTGTTCATGGTTGTCGGTGGTTTAGTTTTTCGTTAACCTTTCATCGACCAACACAAACTCAGACAGAGGGAGGTGGTGGTGGCATATATACTAATAAGTTTTACTTCAAGAAAGAAGTTCAGGGACTTTAACGTTTCTGTTGGGTTGTTTTCTTAACTTTTCCTTTATACTTATTCTAATATTTGAAGTTTGCCTCTGCCACTTCCCTTTTCTCATTTTCATAGATTTTAAACATGATAGTGTCAAGCATTTTCAGTGTGAGAAGTATTTACAATATTGATCATTCAAAAAAAAAAAAGAAAAAGAAAAAAGAAATATAGATTATCAAATTAATTTGATTTTTTTGTGTGAATATATGCATTGGTTCAATTGTTTATATATGCAACAAATATAGTTAGTTTCTAATGCATTGGTATGAATTGTCTTATATCTAACTTCGTTTTTTTCTTGGGTTGCTTTTTTTCTTGGCCAGATATTTTTGTTTACTTAGTTATTGTTTACGCTCTCTTCTCTCTTAATTATTTTCACTTTGCACAGTCACTCTTTCAATTCTGTTTATATTTGTTGTTTGTTAAGAAACGTTTACTAAAACCTGGTTTGTGCTTGCTCACTGAGATATACGGTGAGTTGAAGCTTTATTTTGTTTATATTATATTTTCATAGCTAATATTCAAATTTTGCAGTGGCAGAGGTATTGTCTGCAGATGCTTTCTCTGCATTTGAGGATGCTGGACTAAATGATGATAAGGTATGATGGGTGAGGCTGTTCAAAGTATTGCATTACATTTTAACTCTTTTTCTTTTTTTTTTTCTTTTTCTTTTCTCAAATAAATCCCTTTTCATTTCTATCTAAATTCCTGTGGTATGAAAGCATATTTCTTAAGATTTTGTTAACTGGTACCCTAAGAGCACTTCTTAAGCAGCTTGAAATGGTTGTACATTTTCTTAAAAATCTATATAATATGTGTATAGAAAGGTTTTTGAAAATGTCCCAAATGTATCAGAGATACATTTGGTTTTAAGGGCCAAGAATTTATTAATGGGGGATGCTGCTGTTCTAACATTACAATTATATTTTCATCCCCCACAACGCAACCTTACATTTGCCGATTTATGTATTGATCATTCAAAAAAAAAAAAAAAAAAAAAAAAAGAAAAATCAGATCATAGTTATGATTATCAAATTAATTTGATTTTTTTGTGTGAATATATGCATTAGTTCAATTGTTTATATATGCAACAAATATAGTTAGTTTCTAATGCATTGGTATGAAAATTGTTAATTGTTCATTCTGCAAATTCGAAACACACCTGAAGAATTGGAGGAGATTACAAAAATCACAATATCTGAAACTTCAAGCTTTCTAAAAACATACGAAACCTGAAACACCAAAACCTTCAGCAAACATCTACTCAATATTCACGAAAGTAAAGACTCTCATCTTTAACCAGAAATCTTACACTTAAGTTATACATAAAACCAAAATAGTACGGCTTCATGGGTTTTGTCTATTATCATTAATTGTTTTGTTTTTGATTCTTTTGTTGATGAATTTTCAGTGTGTGTTGCAATTTTAGGCAAAAATAGAAGAATTGAAGCTGAAATTTTAGAAGACCCAATTCAATTCAATTGATTTATTTTTCTTTCTACAATCTTTGTTGGAGCTGAGTACGAGAAGATTTGGCAATATCAGGTATTTATCAGGTTACGGCTTCATGAGTTTTGCCTATTATCATTAATTGTTTTGTTTTTGGTTATTTATCAGGTTACGGCTTCATAGAGATCCAAATTTATTTTGTGCAGTTCGATGTCATTTTCTTGAAAGGAAAAAAGAAGTAGAAACTTTCATTTCAATTGTCATGTCATTTTCCTCAAAAGAAGAAAGAATTGTGGACTTTTGAGATAGTAATCTTTAGCAGTAATAGCCTGTTTGATGAACCATGATTTGTTTGCCTCTTTCTGTCGTATTTACTATTTACGAAACCAGTAAAGATGTGAGGTCTGTACCGTTCATCGATGTTATCCATCCAAATGATTGAACTTTAAGCCTTAGAATTACTTTGAATTAGGTTGAGATTTGATGAATTTGCATCACTATTTTTTTTTTTTATAATCCATGTATGCATGATCATGTGGTAGATAATTTATTTATTCAGACTAAAAGATTTTACTTTAGCTGCTTTGTTTTCTTTTCACCCTCACATTTATATATTTTTGTCGAAAGTTATCTTGCATAATCTCTGCTTCTATTTACTTGATTGCTTCTAGAAGAAAATATAGATAAAAATAACTGAATTTTTTTGGATTGCATCAGTTTTTGTTGCTAGATTTGGTTGGAATGCATTGATGGCTATCAAAAAGCATTTTTTTGGATGCAAAGCTTTTTATTCCCAGTTGTTAACTGCTCAACAACTGAAAAAAATTAAATATGATTGCTTTTACTGAACATGTATAAGATTAAATAAGATTGCCATCATCAAGTGCTTCTCAGATAAGATTGCTTTTACTGAACATGTATAATTTGCTGCTATCCTCTAATGTCCCTTGATCAGGTTCGAGGAAATTATTATAAGGTTGTATCAACCAGCTAGGTGCTGGATCACGATGGCGCCGAACAACTAGCCAAGAAATTATTATAAGGTTGTATCAACCAGCGAGGTATGCTTGATTGAACTGACACGGAAGACCATATATTACACTGAGAATCTGACAAGATGTTTGATCTGGCAGACATTAGATGAGTGGACATCTTCTCATTTGACAATGGCAACAACCATGGATCCAAACTATAGTTTACCTCTTAATGTTGCATTAATCACTCTTCAGGTGATTTAATTGTTCCAATGTGAATCTCTCTCTCTCTCTCTCTCTCTCTCTCTCTCTCTCTCTCTCTCTCTTCTGACCTTAATTCTGGAGCTCTCCGGGTTCATTTTCTTCTCTTGCAATTTTGAGTTTGCTTTGAATTGCGATTTCAGACTTTGCTTGAAATTTAACTTGCTTCTGGGTGTTTCAACTTTTTAGGGTTCTTCTCCTAATTCAGCTAAAGCAAAGATCTGTACGTTCATTTCTCTCAATTCCTGTATTACTGTAAATTTCATTAGTTCTTTAAAAAATACTTTATTTTCTGGTATTGGTTTTTCTTTTGATTGGAAACAGTAAAGAAAATCAATAATCATTCCTTGATATTTTGTGTATGTGTGTTATTTTTTGAAATTCCAATTGGGTTTTTGTAATCTTGAATTTAGATTACTATAATCTAGGTTATTGTTTTTGGTTTTTTTGTTTTTTTTTTTATTTTATCTTCTTTGGTGACGTGAATGTTCAAATTTAAATTGCTTCTGGGTCTTCAATTTTTCTTCCCTGTTTTTCAATGGGGACCCAATTATAGTCTAAATCTTCTAAGGTCTGATGTCATCTCTGGTCTCACCATTGCAACCCACAGGCCTGTTTCTGTTTTCATTTTCTGTTTTTGTTTTCAGAAAACAGGTAAAAAGGTTGGTGTTTTGTTTTTTGAACAAACATAAAAAGGTTGGTTGGTGAACTGTTTTTGATTTAATTAAATTTTTGTAATGAAATAGTGTTGGGATTAAAAAATATTTAACTAGCTTCCTTATATTTCATAATATATTTCATGAAATAGTGCTGCATCATAATATATCTCCCTTTCACTCTAGCCACATTTTGATTGTTTGCTATCCGAAGGATAGAAATTGTAATACTTGAGTTTGTATCCTTCCTATTGTAATTTTTCACAGAATGATGCAATGTAAATTAGAGCGTTGTTTACAACACAAAATCATTACCAGAAAAGAGTATGATGAAAAGAGTTAATTTTCTCAGGCTTTTGAGTTTAGTATTCTTGGTTTTGGTGTTGTGGTTAATTTCAAATGTTAATTTGGGATAACAATGTGATACAAGGAAATGCGGTTAGTTTCAGATTTTATTATCAAAAAACATTTTGGGAACATGGTTTTGGTGTTGTGGTTATCACATCCCAACTGTTGTTGTGGTTATCTCCCTTTGTAATGAAATAGTGTTGGGATTAAAAAATATTTAACTAGCTTCCTTATATTTCATAATATATTTCATGAAATAGTGCTGCATCATAATATATCTCCCTTTCACTCTAGCCACATTTTGATTGTTTGCTATCTGAAGGATAGAAATTGTAATACTTGAGTTTGTATCCTTCCTATTGTAATTTTTCACAGAATGATGCAATGTAAATTAGAGCGTTGTTTACAACACAAAATCATTACCAGAAAAGAGTATGATGAAAAGAGTTATGATGAAAAGAGTTAATTTTCTCAGGCTTTTGAGTTGTGTATAGTATTCTTGGTTTTGGTGTTGTGGTTAATTTCAAATGTTAATTTGGGATAACAATGTGATACAAGGAAATGCGGTTAGTTTCAAATTTTATTATTAGAAAACATTTTGGGAACATGGTTTTGGTGTTGTGGTTATCACATCCCAACTGTTGTTGTGAAGACGAGTGTCTTCCTTTTTCCATGAGCTTGCTGTTGCTGTTGCTATCAAAATGGATTGGGGTGACAGTTGTGTTTGACTCTTCCCAGCTGATCTATGCTTTTTATTTTTTAATTTTTTTTATTTATAAATATGTTTGTGACTGTAATGATTGTATTGTGTTGGCAGTCAGTTGATTGTTCTTTACCGAATGAACAATATTATAGAGGAATCTACATCTCGGGATTAAATTTAAATAGTGTTATTTACTAGCATCATGCAAGCATTTATGTGAAAGGTTGAAATGTTTCTTGGGCAACAAATGATCACAAACATCAGGCACTGTATTGCAGGTTTTCAAGCGCAGCTTAATGATACATACCATCTTGGCATTGAGTTTAATTTTCCAGGTTTGTTTTTTAATTCTAAATTTTCTCACCCTAATTACCAGCAGGAATTTTCCTGGGAATGTTTTGGATCCACTTGCTCTTTCGTTCAATTTCTCTCCATTTTCTTGGTTTCAGTGAAAAAAAATATCTTCCATCTTTGTTTATGGCTATGTTGTTCTCCGACTCTTCTATTGAGCCCCATGCTCTTTTAGATATTCTATATGTTGTCTAGAAGTTGTCAGTTTTAATTTTCAGATGGATTTCTCTCGCGTAATATTTCATTTCGTGTGGTTTCAGGCACGGTTGTTGGAAAAAGCAAATTATACAAAGGTATCACCTTTTTCAAGTTCCATGAATAATTGTAATAGCTTTTCAACTTCAATGATATTCTTTCCCAAGGGTAACCTCATTGGGATGTTTTTGGACTTGCTTGAGATAGAGATCCTTGATAGGACCCGTAGTTCTATCTATGTGATTATTGCACTCATGACAATAAAAGACAAACTTATTACAATTAAGTTTATGAAATGAAGATATTCCTTCTAAAGTCTTATGTATTAAAACTTATATACAGATCAGTCACAAAAAAGTCATTTTTTGCCCATGCCCATTCATTCTGATTTCTTTTTATTTATTCCTTTGCTGTATGCATATTCATTCTTTGGTTTATGAATTGTATATTCTAACATTCGATGAAGTTTTAAGGAATGAGGGCCAGCTAATAGTCTAACATGTTCAATGAGTTTTATTTATATTATGTCTGGTGTTAATTAACAGAAAATTACAAGCCATATGAAGAGAAGGAATGGTATTTCTTTACACCAAGAGATCGAAAGTATAAGAATGGGAAGCGGTCAAATCGAGCTGCAGGTGATGGATACTGGAAGGATTTTGATTCAAAGCTGAGGATTGAGAGCAATTCTTCCAATACCCAGATCTAAGAGCTTTGCATTTAGGGCACCCCAAGAGAATTTCACCATTCAAGACTTCGAATTGGGCCGCATTTATGGCGTTGGTTCTTATTCCAAGTTCTCATTTTTCTTCCTCATATTTAATTTTTTTACTTTATTTATTTATAGATTATTATTATTATTGTGAATTAATTTGATTTATGTTGATTTACTAGCGTATGCCCGTGCCTGAAGGCACGGTGTAAATAATGTTAGGATTAAAATATAATTATAATCCCAACACTATTTAATAAATTATAAATTAACCCATAAACAATCTAAAATAACCCTAAAAAGATAGATGAAACACGATATTCAAACTAACCTCTAATGAACATAAATCATCAAAACACCATAATAAATCAACATAAATCAAATTAATTCACAATAATAATAATAATCTATAAATAAATAAAGTAAAAAAATTAAATATGAGGAAGAAAAATGAGAACTTGAATAAGAACCAACGCCATAAATGCGGCCCAATTCGAAGTCTTGGATGGTGAAATTCTCTTGGGGTGCCCTAAATGCAAAGCTCTTAGATCTGGGTATTGGAAGAATTGCTCTCAATCCTCAGCTTTGAATCAAAATCCTTCCAGTATCCATCACCTGCAGCTCGATTTGACCGCTTCCCATTCTTATACTTTCGATCTCTTGGTGTAAAGAAATACCATTCCTTCTCTTCATATGGCTTGTAATTTTCTGTTAATTAACACCAGACATAATATAAATAAAACTCATTGAACATGTTAGACTATTAGCTGGCCCTCATTCCTTAAAACTTCAGCGAATGTTAGAATATACAATTCATAAACCAAAGAATGAATATGCATACAGCAAAGGAATAAATAAAAAGAAATCAGAATGAATGGGCATGGGCAAAAAATGACTTTTTTGTGACTGATCTGTATATAAGTTTTAATACATAAGACTTTAGAAGGAATATCTTCATTTCATAAACTTAATTGTAATAAGTTTGTCTTTTATTGTCATGAGTGCAATAATCACATAGATAGAACTACGGGTCCTATCAAGGATCTCTATCTCAAGCAAGTCCAAAAACATCCCAATGAGGTTACCCTTGGGAAAGAATATCATTGAAGTTGAAAAGCTATTACAATTATTCATGGAACTTGAAAAAGGTGATACCTTTGTATAATTTGCTTTTTCCAACAACCGTGCCTGAAACCACACGAAATGAAATATTACGCGAGAGAAATCCATCTGAAAATTAAAACTGACAACTTCTAGACAACATATAGAATATCTAAAAGAGCATGGGGCTCAATAGAAGAGTCGGAGAACAACATAGCCATAAACAAAGATGGAAGATATTTTTTTTCACTGAAACCAAGAAAATGGAGAGAAATTGAACGAAAGAGCAAGTGGATCCAAAACATTCCCAGGAAAATTCCTGCTGGTAATTAGGGTGAGAAAATTTAGAATTAAAAAACAAACCTGGAAAATTAAACTCAATGCCAAGATGGTATGTATCATTAAGCTGCGCTTGAAAACCTGCAATACAGTGCCTGATGTTTGTGATCATTTGTTGCCCAAGAAACATTTCAACCTTTCACATAAATGCTTGCATGATGCTAGTAAATAACACTATTTAAATTTAATCCCGAGATGTAGATTCCTCTATAATATTGTTCATTCGGTAAAGAACAATCAACTGACTGCCAACACAATACAATCATTACAGTCACAAACATATTTATAAATAAAAAAAATTAAAAAATAAAAAGCATAGATCAGCTGGGAAGAGTCAAACACAACTGTCACCCCAATCCATTTTGATAGCAACAGCAACAGCAAGCTCATGGAAAAAGGAAGACACTCGTCTTCACAACAACAGTTGGGATGTGATAACCACAACACCAAAACCATGTTCCCAAAATGTTTTCTAATAATAAAATTTGAAACTAACCGCATTTCCTTGTATCACATTGTTATCCCAAATTAACATTTGAAATTAACCACAACACCAAAACCAAGAATACTATACACAACTCAAAAGCCTGAGAAAATTAACTCTTTTCATCATAACTCTTTTCATCATACTCTTTTCTGGTAATGATTTTGTGTTGTAAACAACGCTCTAATTTACATTGCATCATTCTGTGAAAAATTACAATAGGAAGGATACAAACTCAAGTATTACAATTTCTATCCTTCAGATAGCAAACAATCAAAATGTGGCTAGAGTGAAAGGGAGATATATTATGATGCAGCACTATTTCATGAAATATATTATGAAATATAAGGAAGCTAGTTAAATATTTTTTAATCCCAACACTATTTCATTACAAAGGGAGATAACCACAACAACAGTTGGGATGTGATAACCACAACACCAAAACCATGTTCCCAAAATGTTTTTTGATAATAAAATCTGAAACTAACCGCATTTCCTTGTATCACATTGTTATCCCAAATTAACATTTGAAATTAACCACAACACCAAAACCAAGAATACTAAACTCAAAAGCCTGAGAAAATTAACTCTTTTCATCATACTCTTTTCTGGTAATGATTTTGTGTTGTAAACAACGCTCTAATTTACATTGCATCATTCTGTGAAAAATTACAATAGGAAGGATACAAACTCAAGTATTACAATTTCTATCCTTCGGATAGCAAACAATCAAAATGTGGCTAGAGTGAAAGGGAGATATATTATGATGCAGCACTATTTCATGAAATATATTATGAAATATAAGGAAGCTAGTTAAATATTTTTTAATCCCAACACTATTTCATTACAAAAATTTAATTAAATCAAAAACAGTTCACCAACCAACCTTTTTATGTTTGTTCAAAAAACAAAACACCAACCTTTTTACCTGTTTTCTGAAAACAAAAACAGAAAATGAAAACAGAAACAGGCCTGTGGGTTGCAATGGTGAGACCAGAGATGACATCAGACCTTAGAAGATTTAGACTATAATTGGGTCCCCATTGAAAAACAGGGAAGAAAAATTGAAGACCCAGAAGCAATTTAAATTTGAACATTCACGTCACCAAAGAAGATAAAATAAAAAAAAAAACAAAAAAACCAAAAACAATAACCTAGATTATAGTAATCTAAATTCAAGATTACAAAAACCCAATTGGAATTTCAAAAAATAACACACATACACAAAATATCAAGGAATGATTATTGATTTTCTTTACTGTTTCCAATCAAAAGAAAAACCAATACTAGAAAATAAAGTATTTTTTAAAGAACTAATGAAATTTACAGTAATACAGGAATTGAGAGAAATGAACGTACAGATCTTTGCTTTAGCTGAATTAGGAGAAGAACCCTAAAAAGTTGAAACACCCAGAAGCAAGTTAAATTTCAAGCAAAGTCTGAAATCGCAATTCAAAGCAAACTCAAAATTGCAAGAGAAGAAAATGAACCCGGAGAGCTCCAGAATTAAGGTCAGAAGAGAGAGAGAGAGAGAGAGAGAGAGAGAGAGAGAGAGAGATTCACATTGGAACAATTAAATCACCTGAAGAGTGATTAATGCAACATTAAGAGGTAAACTATAGTTTGGATCCATGGTTGTTGCCATTGTCAAATGAGAAGATGTCCACTCATCTAATGTCTGCCAGATCAAACATCTTGTCAGATTCTCAGTGTAATATATGGTCTTCCGTGTCAGTTCAATCAAGCATACCTCGCTGGTTGATACAACCTTATAATAATTTCTTGGCTAGTTGTTCGGCGCCATCGTGATCCAGCACCTAGCTGGTTGATACAACCTTATAATAATTTCCTCGAACCTGATCAAGGGACATTAGAGGATAGCAGCAAATTATACATGTTCAGTAAAAGCAATCTTATCTGAGAAGCACTTGATGATGGCAATCTTATTTAATCTTATACATGTTCAGTAAAAGCAATCATATTTAATTTTTTTCAGTTGTTGAGCAGTTAACAACTGGGAATAAAAAGCTTTGCATCCAAAAAAATGCTTTTTGATAGCCATCAATGCATTCCAACCAAATCTAGCAACAAAAACTGATGCAATCCAAAAAAATTCAGTTATTTTTATCTATATTTTCTTCTAGAAGCAATCAAGTAAATAGAAGCAGAGATTATGCAAGATAACTTTCGACAAAAATATATAAATGTGAGGGTGAAAAGAAAACAAAGCAGCTAAAGTAAAATCTTTTAGTCTGAATAAATAAATTATCTACCACATGATCATGCATACATGGATTATAAAAAAAAAAAATAGTGATGCAAATTCATCAAATCTCAACCTAATTCAAAGTAATTCTAAGGCTTAAAGTTCAATCATTTGGATGGATAACATCGATGAACGGTACAGACCTCACATCTTTACTGGTTTCGTAAATAGTAAATACGACAGAAAGAGGCAAACAAATCATGGTTCATCAAACAGGCTATTACTGCTAAAGATTACTATCTCAAAAGTCCACAATTCTTTCTTCTTTTGAGGAAAATGACATGACAATTGAAATGAAAGTTTCTACTTCTTTTTTCCTTTCAAGAAAATGACATCGAACTGCACAAAATAAATTTGGATCTCTATGAAGCCGTAACCTGATAAATAACCAAAAACAAAACAATTAATGATAATAGGCAAAACTCATGAAGCCGTAACCTGATAAATACCTGATATTGCCAAATCTTCTCGTACTCAGCTCCAACAAAGATTGTAGAAAGAAAAATAAATCAATTGAATTGAATTGGGTCTTCTAAAATTTCAGCTTCAATTCTTCTATTTTTGCCTAAAATTGCAACACACACTGAAAATTCATCAACAAAAGAATCAAAAACAAAACAATTAATGATAATAGACAAAACCCATGAAGCCGTACTATTTTGGTTTTATGTATAACTTAAGTGTAAGATTTCTGGTTAAAGATGAGAGTCTTTACTTTCGTGAATATTGAGTAGATGTTTGCTGAAGGTTTTGGTGTTTCAGGTTTCGTATGTTTTTAGAAAGCTTGAAGTTTCAGATATTGTGATTTTTGTAATCTCCTCCAATTCTTCAGGTGTGTTTCGAATTTGCAGAATGAACAATTAACAATTTTCATACCAATGCATTAGAAACTAACTATATTTGTTGCATATATAAACAATTGAACTAATGCATATATTCACACAAAAAAATCAAATTAATTTGATAATCATAACTATGATCTGATTTTTCTTTTTTCTTTTTCTTTTTTTTTTTTTGAATGATCAATACATAAATCGGCAAATGTAAGGTTGCGTTGTGGGGGATGAAAATATAATTGTAATGTTAGAACAGCAGCATCCCCCATTAATAAATTCTTGGCCCTTAAAACCAAATGTATCTCTGATACATTTGGGACATTTTCAAAAACCTTTCTATACACATATTATATAGATTTTTAAGAAAATGTACAACCATTTCAAGCTGCTTAAGAAGTGCTCTTAGGGTACCAGTTAACAAAATCTTAAGAAATATGCTTTCATACCACAGGAATTTAGATAGAAATGAAAAGGGATTTATTTGAGAAAAGAAAAAGAAAAAAAAAAAGAAAAAGAGTTAAAATGTAATGCAATACTTTGAACAGCCTCACCCATCATACCTTATCATCATTTAGTCCAGCATCCTCAAATGCAGAGAAAGCATCTGCAGACAATACCTCTGCCACTGCAAAATTTGAATATTAGCTATGAAAATATAATATAAACAAAATAAAGCTTCAACTCACCGTATATCTCAGTGAGCAAGCACAAACCAGGTTTTAGTAAACGTTTCTTAACAAACAACAAATATAAACAGAATTGAAAGAGTGACTGTGCAAAGTGAAAATAATTAAGAGAGAAGAGAGCGTAAACAATAACTAAGTAAACAAAAATATCTGGCCAAGAAAAAAAGCAACCCAAGAAAAAAACAAAGTTAGATATAAGACAATTCATACCAATGCATTAGAAACTAACTATATTTGTTGCATATATAAACAATTGAACCAATGCATATATTCACACAAAAAAATCAAATTAATTTGATAATCTATATTTCTTTTTTCTTTTTCTTTTTTTTTTTTTGAATGATCAATATTGTAAATACTTCTCACACTGAAAATGCTTGACACTATCATGTTTAAAATCTATGAAAATGAGAAAAGGGAAGTGGCAGAGGCAAACTTCAAATATTAGAATATAGTATAAAGGAAAAGTTAAGAAAACAACCCAACAGAAACGTTAAAGTCCCTGAACTTCTTTCTTGAAGTAAAACTTATTAGTATATATGCCACCACCACCTCCCTCTGTCTGAGTTTGTGTTGGTCGATGAAAGGTTAACGAAAAACTAAACCACCGACAACCATGAACAAAACATATAGTAAACACTGCAAACTCAGTGGCAAATAAACTAACAATAAATTTTTTTTGGTTTAATTTCTAGCTTTCTATACAGAGGAGGGAGCACATTACATTTCTTTCTGTCTGCGATTCACATTGGTTAGATTAGAAAAGGCAAAACAAAGCAACAACTGCAGACCCAACTGGATCGTAAAAACAAAACAGAACAAAAATACAAAAACATTAGTCAATAGTACTGTGTCCAAAATGACAGAGCAAGAAACCCACTCCTCTTCCTCTTCTCCTAATCTATGATGTATACTCTAATCTTTACTGTGTCCAGTCTAGACAACAGAAAAGACAAAGGATCATATATATGTCAGATTGAAAGATCATCATTACAGAAATGCAGTGTGCTAGTCGTTAGCATCACATTATAGAAATGAACCGTTTACAACAACAATGTTCCAAAGAATCCAAAAGATGTTCTTCATTGGCATCACCAGATTTTCCAAATATAATAATAATAATCTGTAACAATTGTACATCACAAAAACACTGAAATGATAATATAATTGTAAGGTTGCGTTGTGGGGGATGAAAATATAATTGTAATGTTAGAAATCGAACAAAGATCGTTACCTCCATTTGGGCAAAATCGAACCCTTTGATTTCAGATTGAATAGGGGGTTGGGGTTGGGGTTGGGTATCCGCATAGGATGGGCTCCGATGGGAGGAGATCGGGTAGAAAAGAGAGAGAACCAAAGAGTGTGTTTGATTGAGAGAGAGAGAGAGAGAGAGAGAGGGTGGAATGGGGGGAAAAGAACGTCTGGTAGACTGGTAGAGAGAGAATGGCAAATGTTTGAAATTTGAAACCTAAAAAAGCAGTGGCTGAGAGAGGGGGAAAAATAATCTCAGCCCTTGAAATGTATGTGCCGAGAAGTGTAATCTCAGCCATTAATTTGTATGCCACCTATACACATGTCCCATCAACCCCCTTGTTTTGTTATATAGATGCATGCTTTATGCTTTAACTATTATGGGATTTACTTGCTTAGAAAAACCAAAATCATTACTTTTTGTTTCCAAGGAACTTTATTATTATATCTTCTCAATACAAGTTTATCATCTTCCCAAGTCACATATATCTGACTTTCCAACTACCCTTTTGTCTCTCACATCAATCCTTACCTTTTCATCTTTTCATCTCTCTCATTTCCCATCAACCCTTTCGGCTCCCCCCCTCTCTCTCTCTCTCTCTCTCTGTGGGAGATAAACCCATCTATCTTCCTCATCTCGGCCGTTTCTTTTTATTTTTTTCCCCTCCCTATTTCGTCTCTTTCTCTCTTTCTCCTCATTTTCAAATAGAAATCCATTTATGTTTTTCTCATCTCTGTCTTCTTTTTCTTTTTTTTTTCTCCTCCCTCTTTCGGCTCTCTCTCTCTCTATGTTTTGATAGACAACCCATCTCTTACTCTCTTCTTCATCTTAGTAACAACGGTGGTGATTTGTGAGTTTTCTCTCTCTCTCTTTTCCCATATCCTTTCTTTAGGGCCAGTCCTGAGTTTTCAAGAGTCGCAAAACTAAAAAAGGAAGACTATATTCATAAAAAATAATACTAATAATAATGAAACACCCTATTTGGTATCACTATTGACGATTAATACTAAAATAGATATCAAAATATATTAATTCTAGATTACCAAAAAAATAAAAATACCATAAGGTATAGTTCAAATTAACAAAACAAATTAATTAATCAACAAATCTAATTAATGAAATATTTTAGCAATGTGAAGCAAACAAATCTACTTGTTTCTTGCTATCAAAATATTTATCAAGTGCTTCTGATTAAGATTGAATTAATTGTTCTACTTTCAACTTCTTCTTTCTCTTTTCATTTCTAGAACTATATTTCCTAGGAAATATGACTATAATTACAATTCAATCTACAAATCACAATCCATTAATTATCTCATATCTAATAGCAAATAAATTATAAAAAATAATTTAATGAAACAAAATTCGGACAAAAAAATTAGAAAAAAATTATTTATTCCACTAAAATATGATAAATAAAGAAGGTAAAAAAAATTAGGACAAATTTATTATTTCACTAAAATCTGATAAAGAAAGAAGGCAGAAAAAAATTAGGACAAATTTATTTATTCCATTAAAATTTGATGAGAGAGAGACAGAAAGGAGACTTACTGAGTGTGAGAGAGAGAGAGAGAGTCGTCACCGTTAATAATTTCTAATCAATTTCTGCCATTGCTGAGTGCTCTACTTATGCTTGGTATGCTTCATTTCCTTCATTACTTTGTGTGTGTGTGTGTGAGAGAGAGAGAGAGAGAGAGAGAGAGAGCTTGTATATATTATTATTCTCCTTGGGCCACCAACACTTTTTGTAGATATTTTAATTTTAATTGGGTCAAATCATACTTATAAATAAATATGGTTCAACAGAATATTTTTAGGCCCTTTAAACAAGTCCTAAAATAACAAAAATAATTTGGGCCAATTTAAATTTGTAATATATTATAACACTTTATTAAATTTGGAGCCCCTATTTTGGACCAATTTTTTGAGGCTTAAGACACAGGCCTTAATGGCCTTAGTCCAAGGCCGGTACTACCTTTCTTCCATTCTATGTATCATAGTTCTGTACATATATATGTGTATATATATAAGTTTAAATTTGTTATTTTGCAATTTTATTTTATTTTTCATAATATTTTTTATTAAGAGGTGACCATTGGTTCAATGGTTAAGACTTGGAGTCTTGGGACCACCACTTTGTACATTATGCCAAATGTTAAGTGTGTACTTAATCTTTTCCTTTCTAAACACACATTAATGTGTACTAATTGAGCATTTTTTTTAATAATATTTTTTGTTAGATATTCGATTTCGATCGAACCAACCACCAAATCGAACTCCTTGATTCTATCAATTTCGAACAGTAATTCAGTCGATGACGGATGGCTGATTTCCAAACCCGAATGTGTCCGTTCGACTAGCTGGTCGAGGATAAACCCAAGCTGAACTGACTAGTGCACACCCCTAATAACAATGACCCAAAATTCTTATATAATTTCCAAAAGCCTACCACCCCAATTATTTCACCAAAAAAGCTAAGGGGTAAAATAGGAAATTCAGAAATAAGCTAAGGGCAAAATAGGCAACTCAAGACAAACCTTCATAATCAAAGCAATCAAAATTTCTTACATAATTTCCAAATGGTCACCACCCAAATTGTTTCACCAAGCTAAAGGGCAAAATAACAAATTTCAAAACAAGCCAAGGGCAAAATTAGAACAAAAAAACAGCCCACGGGCAGGAAAGTGATTAATTTCCAAGAGGCCACTACCCAAATTGTTTGACCAAGCTAAAGGGCAAAATAACAAATTTCAAAACAAACTAAGGGCAAAATAGGAATAAAAAAAACCTACAAGCAGGAAAGTGATTCTTATATATATGTAGATATATATTAAAGTAAACTATAATTTTAACTTCCGAAGTTTAACTCAAATTTTACTTTAATTTTTATTATTTCAAATTAAATAATTTGGTCTTTATTTTTTAAATCAAGTTTCAGTTTTGTCATTTCATTCAAATTGAAGATTAAAATTAATTATTTTAGAACACTTGTCAATCTCGTAAAGTGTATACGTAGAAAGATATAATAGAAATTTGGTCGGAATGATTAAATTGAACGAAACTTAAAATGTAGAGATTAAATTGTTTACAATGAAATAATAGGGATCAAAGTGAAATTTAAGTCAAATTATAAAGGTGAAAAGTGTAATTTACCTTTTCTTTTAATATTATTCACATGGGCTCATTACATTTAAGGCCTTGTTTGGGAACAGGCTTTTTTAGTAACTTTTTGGCTAAAATATGATGTAAAGAAACTAGTATATTTGGGATGACTTTTTAGTTTTTTATGAAAAGATGTGCAAAAAGTAAAGAAAATGAAATATTTGATTTTTTGGTATAGGTTGTTGGCTTTTTGGTTTTTTTAGTGACTTTTTGACTTTTTGACTAAAAAAGTCACTTGCCAAACGAGGCCTTAATATCCTATGATTATATTGAAATTTTATTTTACTCCTTCTATTTTAATTGTAACACATCATTTACACATTTAAGTCAAGGTAAAATATTACTGTTTATTGATGAGGATGACAAAAATTAACATGTACATGCAACATTTTTCAAGAAAAATATAAATGAAAGTAGAGTAATAATATACAATTAAAAAATTCTTACAAAATTTTTATACGTAGTGATGTGGCTCAATATAAACCATTCACTTTACTAAAATGGTATTGTGTATTTTATATGAATTTTATGTATGAATAAAATTTTCTATGAAAGTATAGTGATTGATTAAACTTGTGACAATCAGCGTTGTGAACGCTTGAAAATAAATAAATAAATAAAAAGAAAAAGAGAGAAGGCACTATGCATGCTTCATAAAAACTACCATAGAAGCAAATTGAAGTGTAAATGATAGAAGAAATTAATCTAAATTTTTACTTTTCCTTTATTATTTTTTTAGGTTAGGGCTACAATCACAAGCCAATCTGTGCCTGGCCGAAACATTGTTCTTGTAAGACCAAGAACTTTAGGTCAAACAAATCCTAAAGGTACATGCTATACACATATTATCTAATATTTCATTTTCTTACTCATTTTGCTCCTTAAAGTTTAAACCATTTACATTCTCTTAATAATACTAATTGTATTTTTTTTTTTTTTGGACACCTGCTATGTATAGGATTGTGAATAAACCATAATTAGATTGCTTGGATAAATTGTTGACCTTACATTTAAGAACTGGCATATATCAGTTTCAGTTTTATTTTCCATATAACTTTTAAGTCCTTTTTTGCAAATTAGAACACAATGGTCCAGTTCCAATGGAAGGTGATGAGAAGATTTTTGAAGAAGTGGCAGTTTGCAAATATTGTTTTCACAATTTGAAAGAAGAAAATATACTCAAGACGGAATGTAAATGCGGTAACGCCCTCATCCATGAAGAATGTGCAGCTAAATGGTTAAGAACGAGAGGTAACAACTACTGTGATTCTTGTGGACAAGAGGTTCAGACTTTTCCTGTTACTTTGGTTAGAGGGCTGAGTAGTTCTACTCAAGTGGTTGATAGAGAAGAGAGCAATAATAAATGGAGCTTGTTTTCATGGTTGATGAGGTAAATCCAATTTTGCAAGTTATCATCATATATGTAGATCAAATTGACAATAAAAGTGATACAAAGTGCAATAGAAGTAGTAGGAGTTGAGGTTGATAAATTGATTATGACATATAATTTAACTTCTTTTCAGGTTGTGTTGGGATCAGGCTCGACCCTGAGATTTCCTGAGCTCAAAACCGATAATCAATTAATAAATTTCTGGGACCTTCACATTTTTTTTTCATTGAATGAAAAAAAATTTGAAAGTAAAGGACAAAAGATTTGTGTTAAAATCACAAAAAATACTTAGTATTACATTACAATAACTAATAAGTATCGCTTGATCCTCATTTTTTTTGTATTTTTAGAAGCAAATAAATCAATCATACTTGCATAATCTAATTTTTTTGCAAAATCATTTTCAATGAATAACAATGCTAATTATTTTAAATGGGTCTTTCAATTTTTTAATGGATTAATTTATTTAAAGTTAATTTGGGCCTTCCTTAATTTTTTTTTGGACTTAAAATATACTTAATTTATTAGACTAAACTATAATAAGAGAGACCCCTTTTTGAGTCTATTTTCAATGGATAACAATGCTAATTTTTTTGAATGGCCTTTCAATTTTTTAATTGGTCAATTTATTTTAAGTTAGTTTGAGCCTCTTTTTTAATTTTTTTAGACTTAAAACATATCTAATATATTACACTAAATTAAAATAGGAGGGGGCCCCTTTTTTGAGTCTATTTTGAGGGGCCCTAGGCCATGGCCTTGTGGCCTATGCCCCAAGGCCAGGCCTGGTTGGGATGATAAATTTGGATAGGGATTTCACCCATGTCATGATTTGTTGCAAACTACACCTCATAGTTTGAACTTTGTTTGTGTGCGCGCCTTGTATTATTTGGGACTATACAATTATTGTTTTTCTCTATCGCTGTGTTTGGTTAGAGGATTTGAGAAGTGATTTGGAAAGAAAAAGGAAAAAGGTGTGTGAAACTATGTGAAATATAGGTATATTTTATTCACATTTCACCTACCTTTTTCTTTTCTCTATCCAAATCCCTTTCCAAATTCCCCAACCAAACACAACGTATATGTATTTGGATTAGGTTGTGGAATCCGGAATGGGTTTTGTCTTTTAACAATTGAGTGAGACTAGAATTCTTTGGTTGGTTGATAAATAGCAACTTTGGGAAATTATCTCTTGTGGTACACAGCATGTGTAGAATCATTTAAATCTCTGTGTGCATTTTTCTCTATGGTGTGTGGAGATGTGCTTCCATTCACATTCGTGGAGTGGGATGTAAAATTCCCAACACTTCTTGTCTATGTCAAAGTTGTATCAACGTGAGTAATTTGTAAGGGCCAACTTCAAATCACTCTGTTCTAATAGTTGTTTGTAGATTTACATTCCTTTATTTCTTTCCATGATTCCTTTTACAAAGTTTTTGTTACATATTCTGACATATATTTTTGCATTCTTGATAGGATTTGGAAGGCTTGAATTTCTCAATATCTTTTGTATTCTCGGAGCAATTTCTGCAGTTGCTATAGCGATCCCGGGTTTTTCCGCTTGTGTACAGTGATCCGGACTTGTTCCCGTGGATGTTAGTAGTTGCTTATATCTTGTTTGCATCCTTTCGTACTGTGTATTTGAGTTATAGGATGTGTTGGGCAGATTTGTTACAGGTTAGTTGAACTTAGAAACCAAGGGTAGTTGCCCAGATTTTTGCCTTTACGCTCGAGCGGAGATTTTGACGCTCGAGCGGGCCCTTCGTTGTTGCTTCTCCGCTCGAGCGGGTGTTTAGACGCTCGAGCGTGATTTTTCATCTCCTAGTATTTCCTCTGCAGTGTTAGACGCTCGAGCGTGAGTTTGTGTGTGACGCTCGAGCGGGGAGTTTTACGCTCGAGCAGGGACCTGGTTCAGCAAAAGTTCTGGGAGTGTGTATCCGTCGCTTGAGCGGGGGTTTTCACGCTCGAGCGGGAGTCTGTGAGTGACGCTCGAGCGGGGCGATTTTTATATCAACTTCGGGATTCCATTTTTGAATCACTTTTTAACATCCTTTCTCTCTCTTACTTTTCCGAAAAAACCATTTGAGAGCTTCTCTCACTAAAACTCAACTTCTCTCTAAGTATTGATCTAGTATGAGTGATTTCCTCACGTTTGGCCTTTACAAAGGTTGTGTTGATCGTCGAGGGCTACGTTTTGATCCGAACATATCGAGTTTTGGAGTATTTTGAGTTTCGTCATCTTCTCCCTTTGAGCTCCGAATTTGAGGTAAGGATATCCTACTCCTTCTCATGAGCTTTGTCTTTGAATTTTAGCATTTTGATGAGTTGGGGATTGTTGGGTAAATTATGAGGAAGTTTGAGCCTTTTGTGTAATTTTACAAAAGTTAGGGTTTTGTTTATGTAAACCTATATGCATGTTTAGCATAGAGAATTGAGATCAATATTGGATTATTAGTGAAAATGGAACCTTGGGGTTGTGATGTTAATTGTGGGAAATGCCCTAATTACATTTGATAAATTAATTGGTATAATTAATTTGAAGAAAAGAGGAATTGAATTGAGAGAGTTGGAATTGGATGTGTATGGAATTAAAGGGTGTAGTTAAATTCATTCATCGCTCACCTAGTTGAAATGTTGATTATATATCCATTTGGTGCATTTATTTTCAGTATAGAAATAACTGCTTTGGGCTATCGGTGGAGGATAGTCTTGATTGTTGTAGACAATGCATGATGATTAGGTAAACTAAAACTAATCGATTGAGTATGCTATCGAATATAGCGACCGGAATAATACATCAACTTTATGTATTGATTGATTGTATATGATCTATGTTTATATACACGTGTTGTGTGGGAGGAGATAGGGGATGTACTCCACAGTTTAGGGGAAGATAGGGGATGGATCTCTAAACCGGGTTTTGTATGACATTGATACAGCACTACAATGTGTATCAAGTGTTGATTATGGAAGTGTTTGAATTGATTTGATATAGCACTAAAATGTATATCGTTATCAATTGTGAAGTATAGAAGTGATTCTATGTTATGTCGATACAGCACCGAAATGTGTATCTTTTGCAAAGTGTGGAAATGGTTTATGTGTTACCGATACAGCATTAAAATGTGTATCCCTCTTGAATTTCGAAAATGTTTTAAAGATGAGTCTTAATCTCATTAAGTTATTTGGCTAGGTGTTGAGCCTTGTTTTCAAACTCAAAGTTGAAAAAGAAATGGGAAGTGAAATGTAACATGGACTTAATGTCATGAAGCTGGAATGTGATATGTGTGGATGTATCCGTGTTGACCATCTATCAACTGCTAATCTTTTAGTCATTGTTCATATCTGATTTAGTGTATTTCTACTGGGCTGTGGCTCACCCTTTATGGGATATCATTTTCAGGTACAGGTAGCATGCCACCTCCAAGGACATAGCTTGGATGGATATGGGAGTTGAAGACTCCTTTTGTGATTACTTTGTTTGTATTACATATATATCAAGCCAAGGGCTTCTTTTGTATAGAGTTAGTACTCTTCTTTTGTGTAACCAAGTGTTGACTTGGAAAGCTGTAAGCCCGTAAGACATTTGCTTTTGTTGTTAACATGTAATACTGTTGTAAGAACTACTCTAATGAATAGAAATGGTTGATTTCTCTTATATCAATGCATGTCTAAAGTGACGGGTTTTATGTATTATTTTGAGGGCGTTACAATTGCTAATATAAAAGGAGCAACTGATGAAGGGCATAATTTGATTTTTATCTTTAATTTGATCAGTTTAATTAGTATTTATATTTTATGCAATGTAGCTATTTTGGTAGTATTAACTAGGGCCTTTGGCCTGGTGATTTGTGGTGTGAGATTGTCTGTTCATTTCTTATGGAGAAGAGTTTGATATATTTTATGGTGTTTATTTTTCTCCCATTGTGATATTTGTAAGTTTAAGCTATTTCTTATGGTGGTTGTTAGACTTGGTGATTATTTGCTTTCTAGTTATTGTTGAACTTTAACTGTCCAATTTAATGTAATGCTTGTATTTGTAATTAATATATATATATATATTGAGAGTATTGATTTCTTAGCTCTTTGCTCTGATCTGACCAATAATTTTAAGAATTTCATGATTTCCCATTTTATTTTTCAAAACATGTAATATTATTGGCAAGCACACCACCAACAGTATGTTGGAAAATTAGATGATAATAGAAAGAGGAGAAGGGACATGGGTGTTGAGAAACAACAATTTTATGATAATTTGTTAACACAATATTAATGTAATGGGTTTCATAATTTATGTATATTTTAAATATTATGTTGACAATATTTTTTGATATGTCATATGATAAGATAAGACCGTAGTAATAAACGGTCATTGTACCATTACATAGTATTCTCAATCAATAAAAAATGATAACAAATCCTTTATCTCCTACCTGTCTAATAAAGATGAGCCAATATGTTTTACCGATAAAATTTTCACTACATAATTGGTTTAGAACACTAAGTAAAAAATATGTTAGGGTAAACTACCTATAAGTCCTAATAGTTTGACTTAATTCCAATCAAGTTCTATTAAAAATAAGTATTAGCAAATTGTTGTTAAAAATAAATTTTTTTGTGACAATTTTTTGTATATGTCTCTAAAAATTGACAATTAGCGACTTTTTTTTATTACAGTTTTTATAAATTGTTACTAAGACTTACAATTAGTGACGTTTTTCTGTGACGAATTTTTCAAACTGTCGCTGAAAGTTGAAAATTAGTGATGTTTTTTTTAAACTGTCGTTAAAACTTATAATTAGTGATAACAATTAGTGTTGTTTTTTTTAATAGTGTTTGATAAAAATATCATTAATTATCATAGGATATATTAGATAATAAATCCACTTATTAGAACCTACACATAAGTTCCCAAAGTGTTATACTCCATGGTACTCCCAATAATTGCCCTTAAAATGATAGGATATGCTAGAGTGGTTTAGGGAAGCCTTGTAATAAAATATATCCTTAATTTTTAATTTTATCAATTTAAACTTTAATATTTTGATTTATTTCCAATCTAAACTATTGTTATTTTCATTAAGTAAAATTGACCCCCAAAAAAAAGTATTTTATTCATTAAACACATTATAGGTGTACAAAAAATGTCTAAAATACCCGTTTTCAATTAGTTTAGTGATTAAAATATATATTTTCAATAACGATACTCAACAAAAATAACTAAATAGTATAGATTAAAAACAGATCAAAATATTAGATTATAAATTGACAAAATTAAAAATTGAAGATTCATTTTGTTACCAGATTCAAATCGTGAATTGTTTTGTTAAATTCTATTGAGCGCAACCACATCATAATTGAAGAGACCGAATTATTAAGGGAAAATTGTATTTTAGCAGAATAGTGGGAAAAAAATTACATTTTCATGATGGTATGGTACAATTCTACTATGTGCATGGTACAAATACATTCATATATTTAGTGTAATTCTTCTTGTGTGTCAGAATTACACCCAAAAAAAATCCATTTGTAATGTAATTTTTTTTCCACTACTGCACGTATATCCAATTTCCCCAATTATTAATTGGAGACAGTTGTCCAATATGGCCTATGCATGAATTCAATTTTGTTAGATTCTATTCATTTTTAAATTATTCATAAAAAAATTGAAAAATGCCTAACACCCCCAGTGGGGGTCACTGGGGGTCGTTTTTCATTGGCCCAAAAACTGTTTTTCTTTTTTTTTTTTTTTTTTCAGCCAATGGGGGGTTGACACCTCACTGGGGGTTGTCAGTGGGGGTCACCCCACTGAGGGTGTGTAGCATGGCCCAAAAAAATTATAGTAATTCGATAATTGTAATTACATAGTTTTGTTATATTTATCCTTAAAAAATTAACTAATTATTTTTAAAATTATTTTTATCTATATAAAATTAATTAATTATTTGTAAAATTATGTTTGTCTATTGTTTGAAAACAAGTTTATAAAACTACGTAACTATAATTATCAAATAAATATATTTTTCTAATAAATAATTTATACACAAATATTTACATAATAATATAATGCGTGATGAATTCACAAATCCAAACTAATAGTCTGATCATTTTGATGGATTGAACAAGTCTTACACTTATGGAAAAATGTTACAAGTTACACAGTTAAAATAAAGGGTGAATTACAAATACACTCTTTGAGATTTGGTTAAAATATAAATTGCCTCTTGTAATTTGAAAAATTACAAATATCTCATTGTCATAATTTTTTATTTAACTGAATTAAATGAAACAAATGAAATTCATAATTACTCTCTTATACAATAATAAAATTACTTAAATTATTAACATTATCAAAAATTGTTAATTGACTTGATAATTTATTAATAAAAAGGCGATTTGTTATGAAATTAGAAATTTCAGAGAATGCATTTGTAATTTACCAAAAAGAAGGGGAGAAATAACTTATTAGTGATGGTTAGAGAAAAAAAATTACTAAAATGTGATAAATATTGTACATACTAATAATTAAAATTAAAATTTTTATTATTAATGTATAAAGTTTTCTTTGACACCACTGTATAATAATTGTCCTTAAAAAAAAAAAAAAAAGATGCATACCATAATCTCAATAAAAAAATTTTGGGATTTTTATAGGCCAGTCCGATTTTCAAGGGTTATTACCCAACAGGTCCTTAATGGAGACTCTTTTACCTATAGATCCTGAACATTTTTGTTTATTTCGTTTTTGCCCTCATGTTTTTATACTTAGATGTGTAGATGAAAAATGAAGAGAGAGAGAGAGAGAGAGAGAGAGAGATGGTTGTGAGAGAAAACATATATTTGCTTGGTGGACTGTCGGCGACACCATGGATGGTCCGATCGAAGAAGAAGAAGCCAGATTTATGAATTCAGATCCAGAAACCGAGAGGTCGAGCATATCTACACCATGGACGGTCAGTGGGGAAGAGAGAGAGAGAGAGAGAGAGAGAATCCTTTACCATCGCCGCCGCATTCAAGGAGAATGTTCACTACGAAGTCTAGATCTATAACCGCTGTAGTCCACCATCGCCAAGCTACATATGGATGATTTCCGATGAGTTTCCGATTGTGCTCGGTCGAGCTACGCAGGGATGGTGAGATCGTCCACACTGAGATTGCGCAACGTGGACGGTGAAGTGGCGGATGACAACGGACGGCGGTGGTGGTGGCAATTCAGATCTGAGATTGATGAGAGAGAAAGAGAAAGAGAGAGAAGATATGAGAGAGAATGGATTGGGAAGGAATGAGATTTGAATAGATAGTCCATTGAATATGTAAAAAGAGATTTAGAGGTATGTGTATTAATGAAAAATGTGATAAATCTGTTTAAATCACTGATAAATCTGTTTAAACTAGTGATAAACCAGTGATAAATTTGTTTAAACTAGTGATAAATTTATCACTGTTGAATTTTTGTAAATTTATTTTTGTGAATTAGTAAGTGAGTGAGTGTGTATGTATGTGAGTATGAAATTTATCACTGATAATATTTTATCAGTGATGAATTTATCACTGCTAAATTATTGTAAATTTGATTTGTGAATTAGTAAGTGTGTGGATGTGTTTTTGTGAATTAGTGAGTGAGTGTGCATGTATGTGAGTATGAGAGAACAAAAGGAACAAAAGGAATAACAGATAAGGAACAAAAGGAAGACAACATACAAGGGAGAGCTCACAGGGGAGAGCTCGTGAGCAGCTTCTTGCTTCATGCGTGTGGTGTGATATTGAAGGGTAAAATTGGAAACGAAAATAGGATAGGACTTGGCCGGTATTAACTTACTTCCATGGGACCGGCCAGTAAGTCCCCCCAAAATTTTCCTCAGTGGGCCCAGCATTGTTATCATCCAAATATCATGATCTTTGGTTGAGGTCTTCTATTTTCCTTTCAACGGAGAAGGTTGTTTTTAATAGGGAATGGCTTGTTTCTAATTAAAATTTTAATTGAATTAGACATTTGAAGTCTCTAATTAGTAAGAGTTATTAAATGAAAGACTCTTATCAATAAGAATCTTTGAAAAAATTTAACTAGGCCATATTTTCATAAACTCTTACAAATTTGAATCTTCCGTTTAATAACTCTTATCGATCAAAGATCTCAACTGTCTGATTCAATTCAACTTTCGCCTGGAGACAAGCTAAATCCTTTTTTATATTATCAAAATCACTATTTCGATCCATTTACAAATACGAAATTCCCACCCTTATTCTTTTCCGGGTCAATGTAGGTTCCGTTTGAATACATATATTTCAAATAAAATTATTTGAAGTTAAATTTTATAAAAATTTAAGAGAATTGATTATTATTGATAATTACAAAATTAGAGGAAAATTTAAAGTAGAGTAAGAAAATAATTATATTTTATAATTTTTTTTTTCCATTAAAGTATTTATAATATATAAAATTACAATTAGACTGTAACGCCCCACTACTTGCTAGCCCAAGTAACTTGTGGGTCGACCAACAATACCCAAAAACTTAAGTCCAAGTTACTAAGTAGCAAGGTAGTGGTGCTTTATTTGCCCAAGATCACCCATGCAAACTTCCGATGTGGGACAAAGTGTTACAAACTCCCCCACTTATAAATCCTCGCGTCCTCACAAGGGTCTATAATCAATCAAAATACCACGACAGGCTTGTGGCTAGCCCAGAGTAAGTGACCCACATGATTGTGTGCATGGGTCGGCTTTGATTCCATTTGTAACGCCCCACCACTTGCTGACCAATAATACCCAAAAGCTTAAGTCCAAGTTACTTAGTAGTAAGGTAGTGGTGCTTTATATACCCAAGATCACCCATTTAGACTTAAGCTTTTGGGTATTGTTGGTCAACCCACAGGTTACTTGGGCCAGCAAATAGCGGGGCGTTACAAATGGTATTAGTGTCAATCCATGCATACAACCATGTGGGCCACTTACTCTGGGCTGGCCACGAGCTTGTCGTGGTATTCTGATTGATTAAAAACCCTCACGAGGACGCGATGATTTATAAGTGGGGGAGTTTGTAACACCCTGTTCCACATCGGAAGTTTGCATAGGTGATCTTGGCATATAAAGCACCACTACCTTGCTACTAAGTAACTTGGACTTAAGCTTTTGGGTATTGTTGGTTGACCCACAAGTTACTTGGGCCAGCAAGTAGTGAGATGTTACATAGACAATAATCTATACGTTCAACAAAAGATCTCTATAATGAAGAAGAAACCACTAGCCTAACAAATTCCCATAATAAGAAAGAAATTATCAATTTTTGGATTTAGTAAAGATTAGATCCCAACCTTCTAGCTAGAAGTGTACAAACATTGTTGGCAAAGTTAGCCCTATTAGTTAATTTTTGAACAATTATAATATTCACAGTACGAATGACTTCAATAATTATTTTTGTATTATTATTAAATCCATTATAATCATCCATTATGGTAAAACTCATAAATTCAATACCAAAATCTATAGCAAGGTTATTATAATGTTGAAATTCTTTCATTTCAAATTCATAAATTGGAATGCAACTGTGTTGTTAACACCAAGGGAAAAACACTCTTTTCACCCACATTTATTTTTTTTAATGCACCCAGTGTTGTTTTACACTAATTCTTAAAAACTTCAGTGAAGTTTCTCGTTATTTCCTTTCAAAAGAAAAAAAACACACACGCACACTTTTCCAACCCCAACAATTGTTTTCAATGGGCCAAGTGTGCTTTTTTACTCTCCACTTCTTAGAAACTTGGTGAAGTTTCCCACTATTTTCTTTCCTAGGAAAAAAAACACATACTTTCCCATTTAGAAATACCAAAAACAAACGAATTATGCATCATCTTTCCCACCCACAGCACCACCAAGGGAAAAAGCCCACTCCCCACATTTCTATAAGGAAAGCATGGATGTCAACAACACTAAGGTCGGTGAAGAATCTTCACAGGTTTTAAGATTACTAATTTTTTTTTAATAAATAAATACATACATATTTATGCACTAGTATCAATTTATCATGTTTGTTTGAATACAGATTGGCATCTATGATTGTAAGATTGATAGTGATGATGGTGAAGGAATATTTCAAATACAAGAAGCTCAATCACCAATAGCTCCTGGGTCGATGGCATCAATAGGCCTTTCCTTTTGTTGTGCCAAAAGTGACCAAAACAAACACCAAACACACACACAGAAAAGAGGAACATAAGGTTTACGTGGTTCGGCAATGCGCTTACGTCCACGGGTAGCGGATTTCACTCTATGGAAAGAAATACAAAGATTTCAACAATGGAGGAGGAGGAGACAATACTCTTACTCTACTCACACTCACACTCATACTCACACTCACTCAGTTGCTTACACTCTACTTACACTCTCTTCTGATTGCCACACCGAACCCCTTCCATTCACTAACCATTTATGGATGCAATAGGAGTGCCAAAGTCTTCAACAAGCCACCGACAACATTTGTGGCAGCCACCAACAGGATTTGAAGATCAGCCACCCTACCATGGAGTAGCTCGGCTGAATCTTTAGCTTCTTCATTTGTCTTTAATTAGCAACCATTGTTGACAAAGAAAATCAGAGCCAATCTTCAACAAATCTCCACCTTGGCGAGGATTCTCTATCCAACATAGTGATCGATCAACACTGCCATGCACCCGAAGGTGCTCAGTTTCGAGAGATGTTGACCAAGTCCAAACAGTGTTGGAACTTGATCCCAAAAACCACTTTTGTGAGCATATTGGTCGGATTATCTATAGTGCTAATCTTTTGAAGTAGAATATCCCCTTTATTCATAATTTCTTGGACGAAATGGAAACGGACATCAATGTGCTTGGTCCGGGAATGATGAACCTGGTTCTTTGCCAAACAAATGGCACTCTGACTGTCACAATACACCTCGACGTGCTTCTGAACAATACCCAAGTCCTCAATCAACCCATGTAGCCAAATAGCTTTCTTAAAGGCTTCTGTCACTACCATGTACTCTGCCTCTGTAGTAGACAAAACCACCGTTGACTGAAACGTTGACCTCCAACTCACCGGCCCTTTAAAAAGCGTAAATAAATACCCTATTGTTGACCGGCATTTGTCCAAGTCACCAGCATAATCTGAGTCCACATATCTAACCAGATTCTGTCTGAGTGTATGATCTCTTTTGAACTTCAAACCCATATTAACTGTACCATGTAAGTACCTCACAATACAACAAAAAAGGGTTTTTATGGCGCGCAATGCACGCCGTAAAAACCCTACTACGATATGCAGTGCGCGTCATCTTATGACCAGTCATGGAAAGTCATTCACTTTTAACGACATGCTTCGTACGCCGTTAAAAACTATTTAACGGCAAATTTTGTGGGTTGTTACTTTTTCTACGACATGCTGTAGTACGTCATTAAAAACTATTTAACAATAGATTGTGTGGGTCGTTGTTACTTTTTCTACGATATGCTATAGTACGCCGTTAAAAACTATTTAACGGCAGATTTTGTGCGTCGTTGTTACTTTTTCTATGACTACTTTTGCACGCCGTTAATTGGTGAGACAAATAATGACGCTGATTGTGCGCCGTAAAATATATAATACGACAACTTATTATGCCTGTCGTAAAATATATAGTTTTTCTTTTTTTTTTAATTCAGCAAGTTCTATTTTACCTATTCTGTACAATCTAACAAAAATTATAAACAAGCTTCACAAAATATCAATCAACCACTAAAATATTGTTTTAAGTATCAAAAAGAAACTATATTCATAAGTTATGAACATTCAACATTTATTTATACATTTTAAACATCTAAAAACTATCCTTCAGTTCAAAACCATCTAAAAATCCTAAAGCTCTAAATTGTCCAAAAAATTCTAAACTATCCAAAAACTATATTCTAAACAAAATCCAAAACTATTCAAAGATTAGAGAAATCCATTCGTCAATGTCATATCAAAAACTATCCATAGATGTTATAATTTCTACTGATGAAATGGATTGTCAAGCAACAGTGCTTTCAACAATATCCTTGAGCACAAACATCTCACTATCACGCAAAGCGGTAGGGTCTCCAACCAAAAGAGCAACTGAACTGGCAGACCTCTGTGATGCTAAATAAGTTCTAGATATTACATTTCTTGCCTGCATGACAAAGGAAAATTCACGTAAGTACGAAAACCAAAGACTAAGGGCTTGTTTGGTTTGTGTTTCAGAAACATGTTTTGGAAAAAAAAAAAGTACGAAAACATGTTCGGTTTGGTGTTTTGGGAAATTTGTTTTGGAAAATTGTTTTGAGAGAGAGTTTTGGAAAAAGTGATTGATTTGATGTGTGTGTGTGTGAGATTTGTTTGGAAAATTTGTTTGGTTTGTGTGTTTTGGGAAATTTTTTTGGGAAAATTTGTTTGGTAGAGAAAATTTCTGAAATTTGTTTGTAGAGAAAATTTCTGAAATTTTTTTCAGAAACACTAACCAAACAAGCCCTAAGAAACTTCAATATGACTCAAACTTTAATATGAAACTATGTCATTACAAATAGTACCAAGTAACAAGACTCAAACTTCAATTTCTTCCACTCTTAATGAGATGGAATCTTGGGCTATTAAACTTTCTTCATTACAGAATGAAAACAAGAGTAAACTTGAGAAGAAGACAAGAATATATGACAAACTTACTTATGTAGTAGTCTCTTGGAAGAAACTACTGCATAATATATATGACAAGAATGAGCACAAAACAGCTATCAAGCATAAGGATAGATCAACTATAACTTTCGAAAATAGCTGATCAAATAAAAAAATTTCAGCTATTCAGTTATTTGAATCTGCAAATGTAAAGGAAATAACAAGTTTGTACAGTTTAATTTACCAAGAGACCACTACATAAGAAATTTGCAACACACATAATTTCAAGACCATCACACAAAAGAGACTGGACATATAACTGATAGCCAGAAACACTAACAACACTAAAACGCAGGTGAGCAGGTAGAAAGTCCAAGAGAGAGAGAGAAGGCAACAAGATACCTCTCTTAAATTTTTTTTTTTTTTTTTTTTTTTTTTTTTGCTGTTGAGAGATAACTTCACTTAGTAGACATGTATTTCAAGATACTTAAGAACACAATTAGCCAATATAAAAGGTATTGCTGTTCATATTGGCTATTGGGGATGCAAATATTCAAACAAATCCTCAAGCTCCAACCCATAATTTTTGTCAAGTTCAAAACGCAGCTAAGAATCAATTTTCTGTTGTCAGGTGTCATGTATTTCAGTAATTACTTGGCTCATTTAATTACATATAAGAAGGTCCTTTCCACAAGACTTTCCAACTTTCCTCATTAATTATAATAATAGATAGTCTACTATATAACACAAAAACATAATCTTGGGATTCCAACTAAAAATAAAAAATAAATAAAGTTTTCTGGAGAAAAAAATATATATGCAGGCCCACCTTCCCGTCACAAATTTGTAGAACAGAGTAAAAACAATTTGTTCTTCAAAGAAACTGGTCATCAAGGAATCTTTCTTTGGATACGTTCCATACAGCAAATTCTATTCATACCTTCATTGCAATGCAATATATTATTCATTCACAAAATTCATTACCTAGCTTCATACATCCAAACAATTAGATTGGTGCAATGGTCTGAATTTCATGTGTAGTTGGGTGTGCACAGCAAAACAGCCTACTTAAAAATGCTAGTGTTGGCTTGGTATTTAGTCTTTGAACCAAATTACATATGCATCTGTATGGAATGTTTTTACACATCGCAAACCTTCAAACAATACAAAAAGTAAACTCTTCCACAATCCCACCCTTGAACCCCCTTCCACTATAACAAAAAATAAAAAATATTGTTTTGCAGATACAGTGTCCCCCAGTTGGGTTGGGTCTTCCTAATATATGCACAAGACATATTAAGCATTCAAAAGTCATCACCAAATATAAAATAATTATTTGCTGGGTCATCATCATGAAGAAATTGATAAAATAACAGATGGAAGAAATTATTACATCTCAATAGTGGATTCTCATGTCAAGGTATCAACAAGGCACGAAGTGAAAGGATAATAAAGGGAAAAGAAACAAGGGAAAAGAAACAAGAAGGGTATAAAAAGAAAGGCAAAGCAATTGAATCAAGCATGAAATTCCCAAATAACAATTTTTTTTTTTCTTTTTCAATTAATAAGAGTCAGAGGTTTATATATTTACTGAAAAAGTGAAAGACATAACAATTACAGAATAACTTGACTTCATTCCACATAACAATGAAGCAACAAACAAACCTCAAAATCAGAGGAACGGGGATTTCCAATGATCACTGCAGTTGATTTGTCGTCTTTACGGTTCAGCATGGAGAAATTTTCTTTGTAAGAGCAGAGTACCCATGTTAAAACCTCTGTAAACCCGCTCATTACAATCTGAAAACAAAAAACAAAAATTTTTCAGATTGTTAGATTTTCATTTAATGCCATATAACAATAGAATTACATTTATCACTAGTGAAATTTCTTCAGATGACAACAAAAAACTGATAGCAAATTGGCAAAGCTTATCATCATCTTTAAAAGGGAAATACAACATAACTAATTTTCTTTATACAAGCATAATGTAGAAAACCCTAGGATATCTACAAGCAAAGATTTCTAGGTTTCATGAAATTCAGAGACCACTAAACCATACACAATTGGTTCACATAATAAAACAAACAAAGAATGAATTAAAAATAGGCATCAAGTATACATGCACATATATGAAGAGTTTGATATCATCTATGCTGGTTAAGAGACTTAGAATCCAAATTGAGACCCTTGGAAGTTGGAGCATAAAATTGTGATAGATGAAAAGAATAATAACAATGATGGAATTTGGAGCTTCATTATTGTATATATTGCCAAGAAAAGAAGATCAACAACTGAGATGTATCTAGCATCATTAGAAGAATATTATTGATCATTCAAAAACTCCTGTTATTTGTTTATAATAAGCAGCCTGACCCGCACCCGTTCAAGAAACAAAAAAACTCAATATAATGTAATCACCTAATAATTGTAGGGGTAAAACAATGCAAAGCTAACTGCTGTAGAAGAAATTGATATATAAAAAATAAAAATAAATAAAAAAATAAAAACAAGAATCATAAATAGTAGCATCACCCTTTGTAGGCACAAACAATAGATTGGAGGCAATGACAGAACAATTCTGCAGAGAAGAAGAGATCTTTTCAAGAATAGGAACCAAAAACATAATAAAATGAGTTCTGAAATAGAACTTCACATAACTTAATACAAATTAGAAGGGTTGGGTTATCTTTAAAGAAGATTGCATATGCCACAATCAAGCTCAAAATCTTTAATGCAAACAAAGACCCATCAACCAAATATTGTATGTAGCAACTAATTGGAAAGGGCAAAAATGGATAGTAGACATTAACAGTATCAATAAGGTGGCGGTAAGAAAGCTCTGAATCCTTAAGGTGAAACAGGTGTAATCAAGTAGAATCCTCTCCCATTTCTTATATGCAACCATCATCAGTAGGTTGTCAGATTGCCCATTACCTTCATCTGATTCATTTTCACCATATAGCTTATCAGTCAACAGTGCCAACTTGACTCTTTCAACATTTTGCCTCTGCAAATTTATGAAAGAAATTATTCCTAAAATATTTATTTTCTGTTCTAAAAAGAGAGACAAAAGTAGTTGGTATTAAAGCGGGACCTCATCTTTTGGAAATACAAATGGTGACTTGCAGCTTAAAAATGCCAAAATAGAAAGGATGGGTGATAAGCAACCAAATATTGCACCATAAATCATCATCTGCAGTTTCAAAGAAAGACGTCATCAACACCATGACCCAACAAATAATATTTAAAGCAATTCATTAAAATTGGTGAGTACATATGATGTAGTTCGAGTGGTAGTTCAGAAGTTAGTTTTCAGCTCTAATGTTTTGTAAAGTCAATACCAAAATCAGCATCCAGAAGGATTTTTGTAAAGTCAACCTAAAGGCATACATAATGACAGTGATGATTATAACCCTTTAGAGATAATTACAACCCTTTAGAGATAATCATATAAATATGCAACCATTGCAAAGATAAGGTATTGCAATTAATTCAGGGACCAACCATTTGTAGGTCAGATCAAGCAAGGTCTTCAATTAAATTCAAATACCAAAAACCAACTTGCAACCAAAAATAAAAAATAAAAATAATCAAGCTTAACCGAGACTCACGCAGATACGGCTGACAGATTTCAGAAAGGGATTAATTAATGAGCAAAGAGAATGGTTTCTCTCTAATCCAGGTTCGGATGGGAGAGAACAGTCCGAGCAACAGATTTGTGCCACATCAGTACTTCCTGTAAATTAAAGGTTTAAATTTTGTCTACCCATTAAACCATTAAATACTGGATCAAATTTCTAACATGAATCCAATATTGGGTTTGTAAGTAGGTTGACAAAATCTAAATCATTCATTAACAAAAAGTGTCCATGTGGCAAAGCTCGGCTGTTCGGACTAGACGTCCAGTTCAGAGGCCCAAACTCGAGGAGCTTGCCTTTTGAAGAAATAATACTTTTTTGGTCAAATAGACACAGCATTGCACCATACCATGGCGCAGCAGACTGATTGGAGGAAAACACATGAAAGAAGCTGAAAATATAAGGTCCGTTCATACCTTTCGAGCTTTTGAGACTTTGTTTTGAGCTTCAAGCTTGGCATGGTATTGTCTTTGCCTGAGAATTGTATGGTATTGTTTCACATTAACATATATGGGCTTGTCCTGCGGAAAATCAAGAGGCAGTGGCACACGAGCCACCCCCAGCATTTGGGGATGATGAATCTAGTGACAGTGCAATGGTAAGTATCTCATAAAAGGGTTATAGATAAAACACATCTTGAGTACTCAATCACCACAATGATGTGGTTTAAATAAACTAGCAGGTCATTGATTGATTCCAAGAAAATCAGTATAGAGTCAAAACCACAAGTGGCATTCAACGTAAAACCAAGTAAACGTTCCTCCTCTTCGCTACTTTAACAAGAATATTAGGTTACTGATATTACCAATTGAAAAATTTTTAGTGTTACATTTCATAAAAAAACAAAAAGGAAATCTACTTCAATTATTAAAAAAAAGAAGTGCCGAGAGAAGAATAAGAACAAAGGTGATATGCAAAGTAAAAAAGAACTGGAAAAGATGTATATTTAGAATGGCATAGTTCATCATAGACCTCTTTTATTAACTCTAAAGAATCTGTAAGGACAGCATAATTACTTGTTTATTTTTCAAAAAAAGGATCATTCATTAATGCTGAGGAAGATTCTACTAGGTGAAAAGGATTGTCTAGAGTCTAGGCTTTGACAATCACAAAATAAACAAAACATATTACTTCACTCACTTTCTTTGGTACATTGAAGGGGACGGGTGAGTCAAACTCATGACCTTTTAGTGAGGTCGCCCACGTAAAGCGACGCATTCGCGAACCTTTCTCTGCCGGCAGCCGCCGTTTCCACCGCCCCCTGAACTTGTTATTGAGTCGGAGTCGCAGTCGCCATTACAATGTTCTTCTGATCAAAGCAATTTTTCAATCAATGTATCAGAAACAGAGATACGAAATGGATTTTTAGGGAAATGGTTGGAATGATTGTGTCAATGGGGGTTGGTTTTGGGGAATTTTTTAGGGATTGTGATCTGATTGTGAAGATCAGGGGATATATATATATATATGTATATATATTGCCAAGAAAATCAAATCAAAATCTTTATATTTTACAAATAAGAAAATCAAATAGATAAATATAATAAAACAATAAAAGGGTTTCGATTTAACTTAGAAGAAGGGACAAACAGATCAGATATACATGTATGGACATATGTAGAGAGAGACATAGAGAAACAAAGGGGAAAACCTGGTTATCAGAGAGAGGGCAGCGGTGGGTAATCCCAAGGTTCGAATATACAGAGAAAAAAGGGGATTTGTAGAGAGAGAGAGAGAGAGAGAGGAAGAAGAAGCAAACCTAGTAGTCGATTGGTTCGGTAACCCTAGCAACTGAAGTGAAGAGAAGAGTAGAGAAGAGATGAGATGATCACCCTAGCAAAATTCGGCCTTCATCATCATCATCAGATAGAGAGATAGATTGAAACCCTTGTGATGTTGGCGCCCCAAATTTGTTATTTTGGAAAAAAAATATTGGCAACCCAAATTTCATTTTGGCGCTTTTTTTATTTATTTATTTTTATTATCGTACAATTCATGACATGCATTGTGCGTCATGAAAATGAAATACTTTTAATGACAGACGATGTGTGCGTCGTGAAAAATATTCACGTTTCACGGCTAGCGTATGTGCGTCGGGTATAATTAATGTATTAACAACACGCCATATGTACATCGTAAAAAGTTTTATTATTTACGGCATGCATTACAAGCCGTAAAAAAATCATCGTTATTACCATTCACGGCTTATGCAATAGACATGTCGTGGTTAAAAAAGTATTTACGATGTGCAAAAAAAAACAAGTCGTAAAAGTGAGAAATTACAGCGTGCATTTATTGTATACCGTTGATGTGGTGCCGTAAAAAGTCAATTTTGTTGTAGTGTCAAGATCTACTTCACTGCCTACCAATGACCTTTTCCTGGGTCATACATATATCTACTTACCATACTCACAACATGTGAGATGTCAGGCCTTGTACAAACCATAGTATACATTAATGCACCAACTGCATTTGCATATGAAACCTGTGCTATATGCTTCCGTTCTCCTTCTGTGCGTGGAGACATCGAAGCACTAAGCTTGAAATGAGGGGCCAATGGTGCACTCACAGCTTTTGTTTTCCTATTTATGCCAAATCTATCTAGCACCTTTTTCAAATATTGGGTTTACGTCAGACAAACTGTGTCATTCTTCCTGTCTCTTTTGATCTCCATGCCAAGCATTTTCTTTACTTCGCCAAGATCCTTCATTTTGAACTCTCCTACTAACTATGCCTTGAGTTTGTCTATCTCTAACTTGCTCTTAGATACAATTAATATATCATCTAAATATAAGAGCAAATAGATAAAGGAACCATCGAAAAGCTTACGGAAATATACACAATGATCAAATTGACTTATTCTTTCTCTTTTATGAATCCATCAAATCACTTGTACCACTGTCTCGGGGATTGCTTCAACCTATACAACGATTTGTTTAGCTTACAGGCCCAATTCTCTTTTTCAGTAACTTTGAAACCATCTGGCTCGGACATGTATATCTCTTCTTCAAGATCTCCATATAAAAAGGCAGTTTTGACATCGAGTTGGGTGAGCTCGAGATCAAACTGTGCAACTAAAGCTAGCAACATATGAATAGACGTGTGCTTCACAATATGTGAGAATACCTTATTGTAGTCTATTCCTTCTTTTTGGGCATAGCCTTTAGCTACCAATCTAGCTTTGAATCTGATGTTATCTCTGCCTAGGTTGCCTTCTTTCTTAGTGTAAACCCACTTACACCCAATTGCTTTCTTGCCCTTTAGAAGTTGCACTAAGTCCTAAGTCTGGTTCTTATAGAGTGACCCGATCTCTTCATCCATAGCCTTCTTTCATTTGACATTTTCTTCATTCTGCATGGCTTCTTTGAAAGTGCAAGGAACATTGTCATCAATGATTGGAAGTGTATAGGCTACCATATCGGCCATCCAACTAGGTTGCTTAGTAACCCTTTTTCCTTTTCTGATTGCAACGGGTTCTGACTGTTGTGGGACCACTGGATCTTTATTCTCATCTGAACTCTCTTCAGGATCTTCTTCAGAGCTATCAACTGAAACTTCTTCAGGATTGTTGACTGTCTGAATAGTCTTTGCTGGAGTCTCAAACTCCACTTGCACTAACTTCTTCAAAGCTTCCTCATTCTCTTGAAGATTTGGTTGTTTCATCATTGTAGACTCATCAAAGGTAACGTCTCTTCTAGTGACAACTTTCTTTCATTCCAGACCAAGAGTCTGTATCCCTTAACACAGTCACTAAAGCCCAAGAAGACAGCTTTCTTGGCTCTAGGATCTAACTTAGATTCTGTAACATGAAAATAAGCTGGACATCCGAAGATACGTAGCTGATGATAATCAGTAGCTAGCACTCCTGACCATACCTCCATGGGAGTCTTGCCATCTAGTGCTGCTGCAGGTAGTTTGTTGACAAGATGACGAGCATAGTTTAATGCCTCGCCCCAAAATGCCTTGCTCAATCCTGAATGTGACAGCATACACCGGACTTTTTCCACCAAAGTGCGGTTCATGCATTCTGCAACTCCATTTTGCTGCGGCGTTCCACTAACTGTGAAATGTCTCACTATCCTTTCATTTTGGCAAACCTCAAAAAAGGAATCTGATGTGTATTCGCTGCCATTGTCAGATCTAAGCTTCTTGATCTTCCTTTCTGTCTGGGTCTCAATTATTTTCTTCCACGTAAGAAAGATGTCTAATACTTCATCTTTATATTTCATTGTGTAAACCCATACTCTTTTTGAGAAATCATCAATGAACGATACAAAGTAGTGTTTACCTCCCAAAGAAGAATTTTTGGAAGGTCCACAAACATCTGTGTAAACGTAGTCTAGAATCCCTTTGGTATTGTTTGCCCAGTACACAATGCTCGCAGAACTCAAGCTTCCTTGTCTTGGCGCCTTTCAACAAGCCTTGCTTTACCAACCCCTGTAAAGCTTTCTCACCGACATGCCCTAGGCCTTGCTCTGATACCAATTATTGTGCCAAAGTCTGGAAGTGTCTGATGCATCATCTTTTGAGCTGGTAGAGACAATCACTATCCCTGTGACTGTAGAGCTGTCTAGGAAATATAAATTTCCCTTCCGAGTACCCTTCATTGCAACAAATGCTTCTCTAACAACTTTGAGGACTCCACTTTCCACAGTTACTCTGTGACCTTTGGAGTCTAAAATTTCCATTAAGATGAGATTTTTTATCAAATCCGGTATGTACTGAACATCTTCAAGAATTCTGATTGTTCCATCATGCATCTTCAGTCGAATTGTTCCAATCCCTTTTGTCTGGCAAGCTTGGTCATTGCCCATTAGCACAATTCCTTCATCGAACTGTCGTAAGCTCGAAAACCACTGGTTGTTAGGACACATGTGGTAAGAACATCTGGAATCTAGAATCCATTCATTAGAATGACCAAGTGATGAAATTGTGAACACTGATCTTTCACCATTATCTTCGTCTTGTGCAACGTTCACATTTTTCTCTTTCTTGTCTTTATTGGGACAATCTTTTGCCCAATGCCCCTTATGGCGACATGCAGCACACTCGTCTTTTGCAAGACATCTTCTATCTGATGATCTCCCTCTAGATTTTAAGCGAGACTTTCCTCGCCCTGTATATCTTCTGTTATTTGTCCTGCCTCTGACTATTAATGCCTCTGATGTTAAGTCCCTATTTGCAGACTTATCTTTCCTTCTGAACTCATCATTTACTAAGGCGTTTGAAACATCAACATACTTGATCTTTTTTTTACCATACAGTGAAGTGGTGGTGAGATGGTCATACGTGTCAGGCAAGGAATTTAACAATAACAGTGTTTTATTTTCATCATCGATTTGAACATCCAGGTTTTTCAAATCGACAAGAATTTTGTTAAAATTGTTTAGGTGTTCATTCATCGAAATACCTTTCTTGTAGTCGAAACGAAACAACCTCTTCTTCAAGTAGAGTCAGTTCTCAATGCTCTTTGTCATGAACTTGTCTTCCAGTGCTTTCCAAAGCTCCTTCATAGTATCATATTTTGTGAAAGCGTATTTCTCTTCTTTTGCAAGACAAAGTCAGATGAAACTGCAGGCCAGGAGATTCACTTTCTCCCATTCTATCTCGTCCAAGTCATCTAGTTTGTCTCTCAGAGTGAAGTGCAGGTTCATTTGGACAAGCATATCTTTAACTTTACATCTCCACATGCCGAAGTTGTTGCTACCATCAAACTTCTCTACCTTGAACTTAGCGTGGGATACGGGGGTCCAACGCCCAAAGCTGCTTGTAGCCGCGGGGCTGTTTGTAGACTCGGCTGATCTCCTCTCTATAGATTCTGCCATTGAGACTTTTCAAAAAATCTTCACCACAACAATAGCGGATGCTTGAAATGCCCAAAACACGACAACTTCTAAGCTCCCACAAACTTCACTGAAAATTCGAGTTTGAATCTCAAAAAATGGAATCCGTAGTTGTGTCCGGAACGGTTGATTTAGCTAGAAAAACACTTTCTCCACTTCTCCAAGGACCTCAATGAAATTTCTCCAAATCTAGGAGCCAAATTACAAGTTCCCAAAACTCCAGGGACCTTACCGTAATTTATAGAATTTTTAGGGGCCAAATTATAATTTCAGCAAGATTAGGGGCTGAAATAAAATTTTCCAAACTTTCAGGGGCCTCATTTCAATTTCAGGAATTTTGGCTGTTGGGATGATGACGTGACAGATGTGTTGATGTGGTGATGACGTGGCGGTTGAGTTGTTACTGATGTGACTCAACACGTGGCAATGAATTGGCAGACACATGGTTCTGGGCTGACACCTGGCGCTGATGTGGCAGTGTTGCAAAAATAATTTGCAATATTGTTGTCCCAAGGATTTAAACCTTGGCCAAGGGAGAGAAATGCTCAACCTTAACCACTTGATCAGAACTCCACCGGCACGTGTGGATCACCCAGACCTCCGTTTTGGCCGTTCTTTCTGGGTCTGGACTTATCTCATTGAGATATACCTCCTGGTATGCTGAAAACTCAATTTTGACAACTTTGAAATTTTTAGTTTACAGAAAACAGAGTTGCGGAAGCTCTGTTTTGGCACAACGAAGCTCTGATACCAATTGTTGTGCCAAAGTGACCAAAACAAACACCAAACACACATACAGAAAAGAGGAACACAAGGTTTACGTGATTCGGCAATGCGCCTACGTCTACAGGCAGCGGATTTCACTATATGAAGAGAAATACAAAGATTTCAATAATGGAGGAAGATGAGACAATACTCTCACTCTACTTACACTCACACTCACTTAGTTGCTTATACCCTCTTCTGTTTGACACACCAAACCCCTCCCACTCACTAACCATTTATAGATACAACGGGAGAGCCAAAGTCTTCAACAAGCCACCGACAACATTTATGACAGCCACCAACAGGATCTGAAGATCAACCACCCTACCATGGAGTAGCTCGACTGAATCTTCAGCTTCTTCATTTGTCTTTAATTAGCAACCATTGTTGACAAAGAAAATCAGAGCCAATCTTCAACACCTTTCTCAAAACAACAAGACAAAGGACATTTGATGAAATGATTAAGCTCCATGTAAGTTGCATCTTTTCCCTTTTTGATAAATTACAAATACACCTTTTAAGATTTGCTTAAAATACAAAACATTTCATGTGATTTTAGAAATTACATTCCACCTCCTAAGATTTGTAATTTCATAACAAATGATCCATTTTATTAATAAAGCATCAATTCAATTTATAATTTTTAATGATGTCACAAATATATTTTGATTATTAATTCATGTAATTTTATTATTGTATAGGAGGATAGTTATGAATTTTATTTTTTTAATTAATTCTGCTAAATATAATTTTTTAACAAAGGGATATTTGTAATTTTTCAAATTATAAGAGACAATCCGGATTTTAATTAAATCTCACAAGGTGTATTTGTAATTTATCATTTCCTTTTTAACATTATTCACACAGGTTAATTATATTTAACATTCTTTTACTTTTATTAAAATTTTATTTTGCTCTTTTTTTAAAATTTTTTTTTAAAGTCAATCTCATTTAATCATTCACGTTGTATTTAATATACATTTGGGTAGAGATTTGATACTAAAGATGACCTAAGGCACTTTGAAGTGTAGGTTGCACTTGGACTTTGTGGCAATCTCCATTGTGAACGCTTAATAAAGAAAACAAAAAAAAAAAAGAAAAAAAGAAAAAAAAAAAAGTTAACAGGAGAAGGCAGTATGCATGCTTATGAAAAGGAAAAATATAGTACTCCAATATTTTCATCTGCACATTTCCTTTCATCCAAAAAAAAAAAAAAAAAAAAAAAAAAATCATTGATAAAAAAATAAAAGAAAAATACAAAATAAGTTTTACGTTTTTGATAAAATTTTCTTTCAATTTTATTAACACATGATGAATTAGTCATCACAACATAATGTTAATAGGTTTGAATGAAAATTTCATTGGAAAAGTATAATTTATTAAATATTTTTCAATGATAAAACTACTTATATACACACAGAGCTATATATTTATTTATTAAGCAAATGTGAAGTTTTAAGAACAAAATATTTTTGGAGCTTTAAAACTTGAAACAAAATTTCTTAATTTTTATATTTTTAAAAACAATTAAAAACATATTGATTGGCTAGCCCATTCATTAATCAATGAAATTTAAAATTTAAACCTAAATTTTATGGTTTGTAAAAAGAGAGTATCACCACTTTTATTTATCTATATCTATATGAGAGACACCTTTTTGCTTGGGATGTTTTTTAAGGTTGCGAACACAATAACAACAATGAGGAGGGAAGAGAAGGCGAAGGAGCAATTGGAGGAGTCTATGAGAAAAGTGTCAGGTTTTTATTCTTGGCAATCCCATTTGACAAAACTCCGTTCAATTGTAATTGTATTCGATCTTTTATTTCAGTGAGGCTATGAGTTTTAGATGCTAATCCAACCCAAATTGTGCCTTACAGAGAAGTTTCAGAAGAGAATTCTTTCATGTTTTCCACTTCGTTGACTATGTCGGGGATCAAAGTTGCTTGTTCGCTCGAGCGGCCATTTGTGCGCTCGAGCGGAGAATGTTTGGTTCCAGAAGTTTGACCTGTCTGCAAAAGTACTGGAAGTTGGGATTTTACGCTCGAGCGAACTTTCTTACGCTCGAGCGAGGTTCACTCGAGCGGCCATTCCTGTGCTCGAGCGGAGATCACGAAACAGTTTGCTATAAAAGATGCGGTTCAGTCAGATTTTAGGGTACGACTTCCAAATTTTTTTCTTGGATATTATGGTTTATATCTGGAACTTCTTTGCTAGTTTCTTTGATGTTTGTTTGAGTTTAAATCTGGTTTGAAAAGTATATATCAAAGGATTGTTTGTTTCGTTCAATACAAAAGAGAGTGTTGTTCTTCGGTGGATTCTGTGGAATTTGGGCCTGAAGTTTTGGTGGATTCTGGAGTGACTCATCGGCGTGGATTTGACATCGACGTTGTGGATTCAACGTTGGGCAAGACAATTCCGAGATGAAGACCGTGGTAGAAGAGGCATATAAGGGTCGGTTCAATTCGGGCGTGAATTCACTAAGTAATTGAGAGTGCACTTGTGTAATTCCTTTTGTCTTCTTAGTGGATTGTTTTGTGGGTTTGGCCCGTGGTTTTTTATCACAATTGGAGGCGCTCCAATTGTGGTTTTTCCACATTAAAATCATTGTGTCGATTTGTTTTGATTGTTTGATTGGGATTGATATTTACTACTTAAAATTAATACATAATCACAAATCAATATTTAGGGGATTTCAAGATTTTTCAAAAAGTCATGTACTTGCACTGTTGGGTTCCCAGCTAATCAATCATCAATCCAACAACTTGTCTTGGGCCAAAAAAAAAAAAATACTACTTTGAATGTACCAAAACATACATTAAAATTTGAAATGTAAATATGGGATATAAATTTGTGATCTATATTATATCTGAGAAGTATTGTCTCTTCTTTAGCAATTAGTTTGGCATATTATTGTTGTTATTACAGGAAAATATTTTCGGAAAATCAATTCAATGCAAATATTCTTGTGTTTTATTTTTATTATTTATTTGCATTGAATTGATTTTTCGAAAATATTTTCCTACAGTTATGGTAAATGATTGCTACGGTTGATCACCTCTTCTATTTATTTATTTATTTATTATCAAGTCAAAGACAAAAAAAATAGAAGAAAATGAGAGTAAGCCTTCATTTGGGATGCAGGTTGGCTTCTTGTCTTTTTTAGCCTGAGACTAAAAAGCTTCGTTTGAGATGGACTTTTTGGTTTTTTTGACTTTTGTGAGAGAAAAAATGAAATGATTATGGTTTGGATGTGACATTTTGTCTTATTAGCTTTTTAACTTATTTTGTCATTTTATGGCTAAAATAGCCAAAAAAAAAAACCCATGCCAAACATAGCCTAAATGATAGAAGCAATGAAACTATTATTTTGGGTAGAAGGTTAAAAGTTAACTTTTTGATTTATTTTTTTTTTTTTGGATTTTTTTGAAAAAACATGTAAAAAATGTGAGAGATGATGTGATTCAAAATGGATTAAAAGTTAGACGATGAATCATATTTCCAAAATAGTCCTAAATTTTACTTTTCCTTTAATGGCTCTTACCCATCCTTCTCAATTCAGAAAGGTTTAGCCAAATTAAGGGTTGTCTATACTCATTCCAAATTATACGAATTGCCCAAGTCCAACCTTTAATTCAAATTTGTTTGCTCAAGCATGGACTGACCTTAATAAATTAAATTTAGATTTTCAATAATTGGAGTTGAAGCTTTTTTTGAATAATTTTTTAAAATTAGCCCAGTTAACATCTTTTTCACAAAATTATAATTAGTATCAAAATAAATAATATCTAGCGATATTTTTTTTAATAAGTTTTTCGAAACAAGTTTATTTTCTGTGATCTGTGACCTCAAGAGTTTTCAAAACTTTCAAATCTCAAATTTCATCTATCAGGTCAAACTCTTATATCGAGCAATGTTATTGTAATAATATACAGAATAACAGGATATACACATACACATGTTAATCTAATGGTTACAGACAATTTTAACATAAAAATATTATAAAATAATTTAAAAGTACATTTTAATATATATATATATATATATATTTGCCCTTTTTGCTTGAGAGGAGGCCCGAAGGTCAAAACAGTACATTTTAATATTTTAAGAGTGCAAAGGGTGTTACTTTATTGAAATAACATTTATAAATTAGTCATAATTAAAGAAAAAAATAACATAATTAAAGGTGCATATAATAAGAGATGTGTATTATAGAATTCTCTTTTAAGAGGATTTTTATTAGAGTACTGCCATTTAAAACAAAAAATTAAACTTAATTTTTAAGTATAATGATTTAACAATTAATTAGGATATTAAAAATAACACCCTCTCTCATATATATTATCTAATAATTAACTAATCATATCACTCACACATCATTCAATTAAAAAAATGCAAGAAATTATAACTCGTTGTTTGGTAAAAAAAAAATTTAAGTAACTTTTTTTAATATAATTTTTTTTTTAATCCCAACCAACCCAACCTAACCCAAACAAAGCCTAAATTCGAAGTGACATCGAATTTCTCCGATTGACTCCCCCCAGTTCAAGCCACCCACACACACCAAACACTAAAGACTAACTGGTACTCAAATCTCTTTCTATGTGTGTGTGTGGAGATCAAATGGTTGGGACTCGACGATTGTGGCTTCAATGTCTAGCCTTGGCGTTGACATTACAACTATCAGTAATCGCCGGCGAGTTCTTCAAGCCATTCAATGTTAGCTACGACCACCAAGCTTTGATCATCGATGGCAAGCGTCGGACGCTTAACTCCGTTGAAATTCACTACCCTCGCGCCACTCCTGAGGTACTGTTAGTAAAAATTATGCTAACTCCCAATCCAGGGATTAAACAATAATTTTGACTAAACAAACAAACAAGAACAATCAGACAACTGTGGAATTAAAAGAATGAGGACTTCTTTGGAACAACTGAAAGTTACAAATTAAACAAAGCAAACAACAAGTAATTCCAAGATGAAACTACTAAAGTTCACAAAAATTTACAAGGATACGAATTATAGAAGAAACTACTTCCTAAACTAAGAAAGCTACTCCTAAATTATGTTAAGTCTAAAACTAGTTCTTTGTGTTATTGTTGATGTCTTTCTCTCTGCACATTCTTGGCTTTTATATTTCTCTTTCTTTAGCCCATGGTCACATGACTCCTTCAAACTTGCAACTTTTTAATTGCTACTGTAACTACTTCCTCACTTCCAAGCCTTCAAACCTTACCAAATTTTCAACTATTCCTGTCAAACCAACTCTCCTCCATGCTGCCACGTGCCCCTCATCACTCTGAGAACAATATCTATAGAGAATAAGCCCCCAGTTGCAAGCATTATCTCCTACAAACTAGCCCACTAAGCCATAAATTGGTTGGTAACTGCTCCAAGGTTACTTCTACCACTTCATGCATACGATCACCTTCTTCATGCCACTTGTCCCTCTGATCAATGAAAGACTTTCACTTTGACTCCATTGCCGCGTGTCATCACTCAATTGGTCCACCTGTCGATAGGAAATTTACGAAAATGGGTGCAAACAGGTACCCACAAATAAAATTTGACTTTTTAAATTTCAATCTTCGTGGTGAGTTTCTAATAATGATCATATGTCTTGTTTATGTTTAATTCAATTTCAATTTTATTATGTTTTGAATTGTTTGTTGTTAATATGAATAGTTCACTTTAAGTGGGTGATTATTCGGTAGTCCAGGAGTACGGTCACTTGGTACTCCATGATAATAGGATTTAGAAAACCTTCCCAATTTATGCTAATAAATAAATAGATAGACAGGTTGTTCAATCTCGACGTATATGCTTGAGTGAACCTTGGGTTGTTTCTGGGAGACAAAAATTGGTTGACATTGGACAGGAATTTGAAAGGAACGTTGCATTTTATATATATTTTTTCATTTTTGTTTGGCATAGGAAAATATTTGTGGGAAATTTGAATAGACAACAATAATAAGTTTGCTAATTGAGAACAAATAAGATATCAACACTCAAAAATTAACATTCTTCTTTAATTGGAAATGGTGTGTTTTAGGTGTTCATAGAGGATTGTTACATCTTCAACTTTAAAAAACAATCTTAAAGGCAATGGAACTGTTATAATATCAGAAGAAGTCAGAGCATTTAACATGCTCTTGTGATTCTCTTGGTTCACAAGCTTTTTTCCAACCTTTATATATTCGGGAAATTATATAATAGATTTTAAGTACCCATTATGAATAAGGTCATTGCCAGCATGTCCAAGGATAGAACTTTGTGTTGTGATTTTGCTATTACCAACCTCAACACCAACCCCAAGAACAAGAGGCACATCTAATGGTAGCCCTAAGGTTATGCATTGTGGCAAAGGTAGACATGTCTGAGGTTAGTTTGTGTTAACCAGCCAATTGTTGAACCAATTTTTGTTTGCTTATTTTATTCTATTTTAATTTTCTTTGTTTGTATCATCTGCTATTCTTATCTTTTATTGTTCTTTTTTCACCATTCTTTTGTAGTTCATATATTCTGTTATTCACTTATTTTCTTTGGAAAATATTATGCTTCCCTCAAGGTTCTTTAAGGTTTCTTCTGTTGGAGATCACCCCATGTAAGGGGTGATCATTTCTCATGTGCTGCAGCATGTGGAGAAGGAGCTGGCCGTGTGGAGAAGGAGTTGGCCATGTACAAGGCCAACTATGGCTCTCCACCATTCCTCCATCTTTGGTGTATAAATAGAGATGGTGAAGAAGTTAGTAATACACACAGACATAGAGAGCAAACCAAGAGAGTGAGAGATGTGAGGCAAAGAGACCATCTCTCTCGGTATGAGAGAGGGAGACGGGTAAGTGGGTGAGTGAGGATGGTGTGAGCTCCTCCTCTATTGTAATCTTTCTGTAATATCTCCATAGTTATAGTGATAACCGGTTGCTCTCCCGTGGACGTAGGCATTGAGTCCAAACCATGTTAAATATGGTGTCTCCTTGGGTGTGAGAGTGTTTTTCTGATTGGTATGATTTTTGGAAGGTCTTGGGCGGGATCCCCGATCCCCAACAAGTGGTATTAGAGCCTCGTCGGTCGTTTTCAGAACAAAAATAGAGTCTTTTTTGAAACTGTTAGAAATCAAGTTGCTCGAAATCAGGTTTTGAGCATACTAGGAGCAAGGTCTCGACAAGAGGAGTCCAGAACTGCAAAGCAGAGCTCCAGAACGTGCTCCATGTGCCCTTACGCACCGCTTGAAGAGGGTGAGTGAAGCCCAGTTGCAGCACGCGCCTCCACGCGCTGTTTGCACAGCCAGGGCGTCAGCCCAGTCGTGTGCACACGCGACGGAAGGAAGAAAGTGAGTGGCGCGCGCGTGTTCGCCACGTCACCCGCCACGTGGTTGCCACGCAGCGACATGTCAGTGACACATCAGTAACATGTCATCGCCACATGTCCTCCACGTCGGCGGTACGTTAGCAAACCAGTGCCACGTGTCTGCCCATGTCGGAGAAGTTATCCTGTGCGACGCGGCTAAGGTGCAGCCGCAGATCTGAGGTGTCCAAACTATTTTGGCTTGATCTAAGCCATTCGGAGTCCGTTTCTAACAATCCAATAGTGTTTTCCAACTATTTGGAATATTCTGGACACATCCGTACGGTTAGATATTTGAATCAGAGTTTCTGGAAATTGTAGAATGGCCCAGAATGTTCAAGAAATTACATATTGGCCCCCTAGAAGTTTGGTCAATTGCAATTTGGTCCCTGAAGTTTTCAGAAATTACAATATGGTCATTGAATTTCTGGAAATTTTCATTTTGGCGCCTGTAGTTTGTGAAATTACAGTTTGGTCCTGGGTGTTTGGAAAATTTGCAATTTTGCTCTAGGTTTTGGAGAAATTTTTCAATGAGGTCCCCGAAAGTGCAGCGAAGGTTGGTCCTAGCTAAACGGATCATTCTGGACACAACCGCGAGGTCAGAATAGTGAGATTCTGAATGGTGTTTTTGAAGATTGCCAAAATATAAGAGTTTGTCATCTTTAATAACCAAGGGAGGTTGCCGGATATTGTGGAACGCTGTGGATTCACTATAGAGGTTAGAATAGACAGATTCTGACCAGATTGGACAACCAGATACAGATCAAGATAGATCATTGAAGACCAAAGGAGATCAGGCTTGATCAAATGGCAAATCAAGAGAGATCGGGATTGGTTAGGGGCAATAAGAAGATTGCAGAGAGGATTATTTCCGAAGTTCATTGGAAGATCTGGTTCAATTAGAAGAGAAGACCATTCATCGATGGATAGATGATTTGGCAGCATACTAAGCGCAGAAGCTCAAATGCAAACGTGCAGCATTGCAAGGGTACACCAGAGTCTACAGAGGCGCTGGAAGAGTGTGTAGTAGTGGGTTGTTGAAAGTTCATAGGAACTTCCAGACATAGAAATTTAGACGGATAAAACGCAAGAATGCGCGCCAAGGAGTGGCAAGTCTCTTTTCTCTATGGTGGTTTCTTTAGTTCCATGGCAGTGGAGGATAGAGTTGATGCGGATCTCTCAAGCGAGCTTGACGTAGGGAGACCAGAAGCCATGGGTGCGAGCACTATGCAAGGAATTGCATAGCTGACGATGCTTTGACAGATAGAGCTACTGTCAACCATCAATCTACTGAACAACAAATCAGGGATTGCAAAGGCACAAACGACGAGTGCACGGAAATGCTAGGAGATTGTTTAGAAATGTAGAGGGCAAAGGCTGATAGTTCAGAGGAAAAGCTCCGAGCAAAGAAAACTGAGGACGTTGATGGAACAAACGTAGAGTTTTCTGTTGCTTCAATTATTGGTCGTGCAAGGTAATGCATAAGAATCAAGGACATCTCAAGAAGGGGGTGTAGGACATCCAATCAGGGGTTGTCAGATATCTTGGTTATGCAAGTTCAAGCATAACAGGTGAAGATATCCGAGACAGGAAGCGTGGAAGAGATATGTGGGAGATAGGAGCAGAAGCTTTCTCCAAATCAGAGAGTGGTACGAGTTGAGTTGAGAATGTAGGATTCCCTTATCCTCTTGTATCTCTGGTGTATTAGCTCTAGCTTCAGGGGGTGCAGGCGTCTCAGTGAAGAGATTGAGACTATGTTGAATTCTGGGTGTGACAAGATTAGCAACAGTGTGTACAGTGGATCACCTCACATGGGTTGAGGGGGTGATTTGTTGGAGATCACCCCATGTGAGGGGTGATCATTTCTCATGTGCTACAGCATGTGAGAAAGAGCTGGCCGTGTGGAGAAGGAGCTGGCCATGTGCAAGGCCAGCTATGGCTCTCCACCATTCCTCCATCTTTGGTGTATAAATAGAGATGGTGAATAAGGTAGTAATACACACAGACATAGGGAGCAAACCAAGAGAGTGAGAGATATGAGGCAAAGAGACCGTCTCTCTCAGTGTGAGAGAGATAAACGGGTGAGTGGGTGAGTGAGGATGGTGTGAACTCCTCTTCTATTGTAATCTTTCTGTAATATCTCCATTGTTATATTGATAACCGGTTGCTCTCCTGTGGACGTAGGCATTGAGTCTGAACCACGTTAAATATGGTGTCTCCTTGGGTGTGAGAGTGTTTTTCTAATTGCTATGATTTCTGGAAGGTCTTGGGAGGGATCCCCGATCCCCAACATCTTCTGCATTTTTGGTTGTGAACTAATTATAAAGCCCAACTGATATATCTCAAATGGCGTTAGATGTGGCCTGATCTGATTGCTAAGAGCAAGGAAGGTGGGACAGATGTCATCCAAGCTTATACATTTTGGAATGGACATGAACCAGTCAGAGGACAGGTGCGGTAATTGTTTTTGCCATCCTATCTGAGGTAATAGCCTTTCATGGTTGAGTTCAACAAGTTAGCATTCTTAAATGATTTCTTTTATTTTTGACATGTCCGCTCAGTATAATTTTGAAGAGAGATATATGATCTCGTCAAGTTTGTGAAGCTAGTGGGATCTAGGGGACTCTATCTTCGCCTTCGAATAGGTCCTTACGTATGTGCCGAGTGGAATTTTGGGTCTCACCTTCTTTCTTATTCTAATTATACCAGGTCATTATTTTTTTCTTCTTAAACTTACAATTTAAACCATGAAAGATGATACCTTTTCATTTTGTTACAATTCAACAAATTGTTGTTGGACCAAGAAAGTTCAGCATCCTTAACTAATGATTGCAATAATTGTTAAGGTACTTAGAAGATGGTCTATCGCTAGTATGTGTGTTATGTTGTGACGATAGTCTGGTTCGGATGTGAAAAAGCAATAAATTCTGTTTAATGGTGCCAATCACTTGTGCCTCTTGACTTTAATTCTTTGCGCAAATAAGTTGAGCCAAGTACCATACCAAGCCTCATCCCTTTATATGATGACAGGAAGAGGGGACCTCCTTTTCTTTTCCATACCATCCTTACTAACCACTCTAAATCTATTTTTGGGTATCTAGCTATGTTTTTTTTTCTGATAAAACAAAAAAAAAAAAAGAATTATGTTTTTTTTTTGAGCGAATTATACTAATGGTCCCTGTAATTTAGGATTTATATTACTTTGGTTTCTCACATTTCAATTGTGATATGTTTGATCATAAATTTTGAATCTTGTTCTAAATAATGTCAATTGAAGACATCATTGTTCTATTTCAAAGGCAAAGTCATCAATTTGATAAAATATAAACTAGTTTGACAAAAATAAATGTTAAAATTATTTTTTAATTTTTAAAAATTATTTCGATCCACCAAAGATAAAATTATATAAAAATGATAAATCTTTTACATTTTTATTTTTTTATTTTTTTACCAAATTAATTTTTAGTATGTGTTTGGACGATGATCATGCAATAGGTGGTTAATTTTGTTGATATTTTTTATGATTATCATGTGATAGATGGTTGTATTTGTTGTTAATATATTTTTGGATAATTATCATATAATGGATGGTTGTTAAGTTTTTAATGTGTAATATGTTTAATATATGATATAACTTTAATTTTAGATTTTTTGATTTAATGATTAGTTTAATAATAATATCAAAGTTTTCACCATGTTTAACTTTTGAAAAAATTGAAACTAATTTAACGAAAATAAATATCAAAAAAAATATTTTAACCAAGAAAATTTCAACATTATTTGTTAAAAAAAAAAGAAAAAAAAAGGCCATTACATTTTAAACAACATACAAGTTAACAAACACAAAATAAGTTGTATGACAACTTTGCCCTTGAAATGGATTGTTTGCAAAAAAATATATATATATATATCTTTGATTATCTTTATTTGGAATAAGATTCAAAATTTAATGTCAAACATATTACAACTAAAAAGTCAAAAGACCAAAGTAGCACAAGTCTCAAATTATAGGGACCGATAGTATAATTCTTTTTTTTTTTTTTTTTTTGAAATGTTGGAAGGAAATATTGAAAATTTATAGAAATTTTAAAAGGAAAATTATAAATTGATAACAAGATAAGATTCTTGGGTTATAAATTTAATTTTAATCAGGGGATTTGGTAATAGCCCCCTGACTATCTAATTTGTCTTTCAAAAGGACAAGAATTATATAAGTACTTTCAAAACCCCCTAATATTTTAATACTTGTTTCTTTTACTCTATTACTCTCATATCTATCAGCTCTCCTATTAAGCAATCTTCACTATATATTTCAGAGTAAAATTTTACTCTGTATAAAAGTAAAATTTTACTCTGTATGAAAGTAAAATTTTACTCTGTATAAAAGTAAAATTTTATTCTGAGTAAGAGTAAAATGTTACACTCTGAAACTAAAAGTAAAATTTTACTCTGTATGAAAGTAAAATTTTACTCTGAAAAACTAGTAAAATGTTAGACTCTACACAAAAGTAAAATTTCACTCTGTATAAAAGTAAAATTTTACTCTGAAAAATGAGTAAATTGGGAGACTCTGAAACTAAAAGTAAAATTTTACTCTGGTTCTGTCAAATGAAAAAAACAGAGCAATAGAACCAGAGTAAAATTTTACTCTGGTTCTATCAAATGAAATTAGATAAAAAACAACAAAAATAAATCAAAAAAAAAAACAAACAAACAAACAAAAACAAAACAAATTAATCAACAAATCAACATATCTAATTGAGAAGAAAAACTTCTAAAACTCGATCAACAATCACAAATCTCAATAAAAAGAATACATGTGTTCAACAACACTCATACACACAAATATATATATACATATATTCAAAACTCAAATCTGTGTTTAAAAAAATATGTATAGCGAAACAACTCCACCAAACATGCCTTTGTCGCCTCCTAGAACGGAAAGAGGGAGGAACCGGAGCTTTCCGCAATTCTTCTTCGAATTCTCTCTCTATGATAGCAACGACGGCTATGATGATTCCATGGGGACGAGATGTGGCGGTTCTTCTTGCGGGATCTAGTGGTTACTGGAATTACAGGCACCAGGTGATCACGCTTTTCAACTAATCTGAGCTTAATTATCTGGAAAAAAAAAATTTATTTGATTAGAGTGACTATCTTAATTTTTGTGTGTTTATTACTGATTCTATGCAAACCTAAATAATTGAACAGAAATGTATATATATATACACAAATGGAATTGAACATATCAACCACATTAATTAAGGTTTTGGTACAAGAACAGAGCCTACTGACCAATATCAATTCTAAACAACACAATCAATCATTTATGAGTGTGTATATACACATACACACATATGCACATGAAATCATAATTCTTGAAGGTAAAAATGAGTAATATGATCAAATGTTAATTGAAATTCAAGATCAATTAACAAGAACAGAGATCGCGAAGTTACCAAAATTGTCGAGAAACAGAGCTTCAGATCTGGAAGGGAATCATCATAGCCGTCGTTGCTATCATCGCCGGAGAAGAATCTGGAAGTTTCCGAGAGAATCAATTAACAAGAACAGAGATCACGAATTCGTCGGAAATACTCGCCGGAGATTTTGACTGCGAAAGGAAATCTAGTCGAAATCCAGTCGAAATCCAGGAGAGAAGCTAAAGCGAAGTTGCAATCCAGGAATATCTCGAGGAGGCGAAACAATTTAGCTATGGTTCGGAGGCGATTGTACCTTAACATAGCTTTTGCCTTCTCCGCCTTCACATTATCGAAGTGGAAACCGTCCATTTGCGAACTAAGATAGAAATCTAAAGCGAAGTCGCAGTTCGATTTTCCTGGAATGTTGAGGGAAAATTTTCGAGACAGAAAAAAAATAAAGAGACAAATTGGGGAGAGAGAGCAGTTAAAGTGGAGTTGGGAGTGTTGGGAGAGAAATGAACACAGAGAGTCGACTGTTTATAAAGTGAAGGGACGATGGGGGTATAATAGTCATATAAAATATTTAAATAATAAATTTTGTCCTTTATGCAAGACTTTATAATTATGAGGGGATTTAGAAAGTATAATTTTTTTCTTAGCCCTTTTAACAATGAAAGGAAGGTAAAGGTGGTTTATTGCTAAATTTCCCATTTTAATCAGGTACAATAGGGCTTACTTAGTTTTTAATTAAAAAAACAAGAAGGCCAAATGTAAATTTGTTATCACATTTTCATGGTCAATAATTTTATGGGTAATTAAAAAATTTGCTTAAAATATGAATCGTTTATGTGGTTCTTAAAAGTACATTTCATCACCTGAAATTTTTAATTTCATAACAAATCGCTTATTTTATTTAATAAATTATCAAGTCAATTAATAATTTTTAATGATGTTAGAAATATTTTTCAATTAACAATTCAAGTAATTTTATTATTATATAAGAAAGCAGTTATGAATTTTATTTTTCTAATTAATTATGTTAAATTAAAAATTCTGACAATGAGATATTTATAATTTTCCAAATCACAGGAGATAATTCATATTTTAAGCAAATCTCAAGGAGTGTATTTGTAATTTATCCTAATTTTATATGAGGAAGAGAAACATTTTTAATAGAGTTTAATAAATTATCAAGTCAATTAATAGTTTTTAATGATATTAGAAATATTTTTTAATTAATAATTCAGGTAATTCTATTATTATATAGGAGATCGTTAATTTTGTTAAATAAAAAATACTACAAGATAATATTTGTAATTTTTCAAATCACAGGGGCAATTTGTATTTTAACGGAGCCCCTAAGATTGGGGATGTATGTGTTGGCGTTCACGAGATTTCTTAATGTTTGAGATGTATGATTGGCCTTCGTAAGATTTAAACCTGCGACTTCTTAAGTGATAAATTCTTTGGCTATTTTCTCCGCTCACTAAGCTAAATCCCTTGGGATTTACAAATTGAGTATTTTTTTTTTTTTGGTTGAACATTACAAATCAAGTATGATGATAACAGTATTAAACACTTTAATTTTTTTCACTTTATATTTTAATAAAAAAATTTAAAAACCACTGAAAAGAGATATTTTCCAAACTAACCCTAAATATATGAATTAGAATTTGTAATGGTATAAGTGTAAACCAATTTTATACTCACTTCCATTCCTTTCTATCCTCTTTTCTCTTTAACCAAACAATCATCCAATCTGGTTCCAAGACACACTTGTCTTTCATGCTGAACATTGCGTATAGAGGGCTACCCGCACTACAAACCAAATAGATTTTCTTCTTTTTACCTTTTCATTTTCCTCCTCTTCTCTTGTTCCATTAGTGAGCCTTTTTTCTTTTCTTTTTCTTTTTGCTTTTGCTTTTGCTTTTGCTTTTCAACATCAAAACCTGACATTTTAGGGATTATATTTATTGACAGATTTTCTTAAGATATATTTTTATTTTTAAAAGGAAGAAAAGTGTATAAAAAAATGTACAATATTTTTTTTAAAGTCAAAAACATATTGGGAACCATTAGTGCAAAACAACATAATCACATTTTTTTATACACATTCATATACATCATGTGCGCTCCCTTTAATTAAGACGCAACATAATAATTTTATTATGACGTAACATTGGATCTTTATTTTGATTTATGATTCATTGAATCATTGAAATTATAGCATAATATGATCAGACTTTTACATACATCACGTTATAAGTTAAAATATTTCATGTCCTATGCAAAGAACACCACAAATTTTTCACAAATAAAAATAAGTACATTAGTATCTAAAAATTAAATATCATGTTATATTGAAAATGAGTAAACATTATTAAATTTGTACCCAGACATAAGTACATTAGAATCTAAAAATCATGTAGTGTTACTTTGCTTTCAAAAAAGGAGTGTCAGCTATAAAGTGTCTATGCCTCTCTATTTATTTAATTTAATTTGGACATGTAAAAATGCTTATCAATGCTTTTCTTTTTCATTTATTTACCAAAATAAGCCCCCCTTCTTTTTAGATGGGTAAAATAGTATTATAAAAGCAAATTGGCATCAGCCACACAACCAAAGAAACCAATGACAGTCGAACATCCAACATCAAAATAAGCCTTTTAAACAGACAAAAGTTGAACCTAATAATGATATACTGTTACAAAAATATGGAGGTGATTTCAAAGCATTAACTTTGTTTCTTCTTCTTGCAATCCACATTCCATAAGCCATGTCATTTTCTTACCTATAACAAGTAAAACATGCAATGCAAATGCATAAATGAATTTGTAACCATCTCCATCTTCACCTCACCCTTCATAATTTTTATTTTTTTCCTTCTACATGATTTTACAGAGAAAAGTGACACAAGAGGGAAAAAAATAAAGAGAGAAGACAGGAAAAAAGCTAAAGCAGATTTGAGAAAGAAAGATACACAATAATTATTTGCGAGGAAAAATAGTAAACACAGTTTGTGTAGAAGTGAGTAGTAGTAGTGCCAAAGCAGCCAGAATCGAAATAACTGCCCATGGGCTATTTAAATAGTTCCGGTTCAACTTCGCTATCCACCGATTCCTACGTTTGCCGCAATGTATGTTCACCCGGTTGAAGATATCAGCATACTGGAAAAGGCTGCTAGGCCCTGTTACTGCGTCACTGATCTTGTTAAATATCGTGGAAACCACTTCATTGTCGCCTAACCAATTATCAATGATTCCATGGCGAGAGAGTATTTCAACATCTTTCGGAGAGTCGATGAGGCAATCCATGAATCTCACATAATCGGTGATATAAGTGAGTTGATTATCTGGACAATATTGCTCGTACGCAATGAGGTTTCTGAAGAATGACTCAGTCCTGTCTTCAATGGTTAAAGGTGGAATCTTCATTACCCCATTTTCGAATTTGATATCAAATAAGCTAGCTCCTTCAATCTTCACTAGTTTGACTCCAGCTTCTCGAAGCTCTATGGTATTAGGAATGAAACGCCAATTCCCTTTTTTATTTGAGCCATCTCCGTTGGGGACAATCCTTGCAAATGAAGGAAGCCAATTATTGTGAATCAACCCAAGTAAATGCCTGATCTTGAAGTGTGAGTTTCCATCAACACGATCTGTATAACCGGGACCTGGTAAAAGATCACGAAAGAAACACAAGGCAAGATAAATGAGCCTGTTATGTTGGTTTGGAACCTCGATCATGTCAAATAACTTGCAGAGTATAAAAAATGGCAACTGGTTTTCAAATATCATTAAATCGCGCTGCAAGCTACTAACAATCCAATCCATTTGAAAAATAGAATCATTCTTGTCTCTCAAGAATGCCATCTCAAACTTCCTCATCAATTCAATGATAAAGCAACCGTCCAATAGCATCATTTCAATCATGTCATTTGCACTGAGGGTTATCGGTTCAGCATAACATGTACGTGCTTCTTGTTCTAGCGATGTAATAGCAGTGACGTATTTATCTGCACTACTCTCATTTTTTCTTTTAAGAAGTAATTGCAAATAGCGCAACTTATGCTCCTCCATCATCTGTAGGCTATGTTTACCACGGTGGTAAGGACCTATTGCAACAGTCTCTGGTTCATAGGCCTTCTCATTTACCCCACGTAGTTGTTTATGTACTCTAAATATACAACACTCCGATGGTGAAGGTGAGATTTGAGTGAGCTTTTCATCAATACCAATTGTAATAGAAACAGAATCTGCTTCAACACTGGGTTGCATGTTTACTTAAAAAGCAATAGCAATACCCTGTTCCAAACAAATCACAAAGAACTTGCTCAAATTGAATTCCAATGCCCAAAAATAAAATACGATTATATGATGCCTGCTTAAGGTGGTCAATGTCCCCACCAACTCTTAGATTCCTATGAATCAAGAATTAGATATTTTGATGCATAACTGAACTTTAGCTCATCTAAAATTGAAATAGGCAAACACCTAAAGGACCATTTCATCAGCAGCATTGCTTTCATTAATGCTAAATGAGGCCTTGGGAAAATAGAAAAACTGAGAGAGAAAGAGAGAGAGAGAGAGAGGAGAAAAGAGACTTCTTTCTTATAAATGTCATACCTTTTAGGTAATAGTATTATGAATGTAAAAAAAACAAAAGAAACTTTTAGTCATTTGGTTCCATGATCTATCATGATTTCCATTAGTTATGTGGAGAACTCTTTCAACTTTGGATAATAACATTTGGGAATGAAGATAATTGTCAATGAAGCTATTAATGTGATTATTCCAACTATATTGAGTATCAAACATGTAATGATCAATCAAATTCGTGGATGTTCCTATGAGGAAACATTTGAACTCATGCCTTATCAAGCATGTTATCCCATAGTTAAACAAATGCTAGTTACAATATATGGGTTCCAATGAAACAAAAACTTTTCGATGGAATGTTCATATTATATATAATATCTTCACTTTCAATAGTTACATACAAAACATAGAAAAGCAAGAACGTTTCTTTTCATCATTCTTCTTAAAATGTAATGACTTTGGTAGAATAATCAAAGTTTGAGACTTTTTTACGTTCAACAATTTAAACTTTCCTTTTAAAAAACCATGCTGATTTAATTACTCACCATTTCAGGACAGAACAATTAAAGTCTATATTCAAGTTACTTGTCGTACATTGTTGGTGAAATCTCACAATAGTCTACAACATCATCTTTCTATTAGAACAAGAGATATCTGAGTGAGTAAAATTATTGCCATTCTCAAGAATGTTTGAGACAAACCATCATTCAATTCTCGATCCATTAGCATTGAAGTGGGAAAGGTTGTTAAAATCGAGATCTTACGTTGGATCGTTGGAGGTGTTTATAGGATCGGATCGTAGAATCGGATCGAGGATCGTATGATCCTACTGAAGAAGGCAAATTATGTAATAATTTAATTTAAATAAACATTTCTTAAAAAGTATATACAAAACAAAAGTATATTCTACTAAAAAGAAGTGAAGATATTGTGAAAAATATAATTCTCCATGTAAAATGTAAATATAATATTATACAATAGAAAACTTGAAAGTAAAAGTTTTGCATTTGATTAAAAAAGAAGGTGAAGAAGAAGAATTATATAACATAATACTTTGTAATCTACAATAATGGATAAAAAGTGAAAAAACAATATTTAACATAGTTGGATATGAAAATAGATTGAGAAGTCAAATCAGTGGCTTAACCGAATGATAAGGTTTGTCATTAGCATTCCTAGTGGAGCGGGTTCAAGTCATGAAAATTGTCTCTCCAAAAATTAGGATAAAGTTGCAATCATGTTATCCTTCTTATAGACCCCACTAAAGCTAAGTTTGTTTTTCTGACTACTTAGTTTTCTTAAATTGGTATTATATTAAATGTTTGTTTCCTAGTTTGTTTATTTGATTCAATACTATTTTTTTTTATATATTAATTTGGACCACAAAAATTGATATTTAGACAACAAACATAAAAATTACAATAAAATATATTATACAATACAAAACAAGGCTTACAAATTGGATCGGATTTAGATCGGGATTCCACGATTCTATAAGATCCCATTACCAAGATCGAATGATCCTACCTATAAGGGATTTTTTACACGATCTGGATTGGGATTCTGATAACCATACTTAGAATCATAGGGTCATCCTTTTTTAGACTCTTCAAAATTGTTCAATGAAAACAATACTAGCTGAACCAAGTAATGGCTGCTCAAGCTTGATTAGAAAAATTGGTGAGATATAAAATGAAGATTGAGGTTTACTAGTTTATTGCATGAATGATCTCAAGCAAGATTCTACTCAAGCCCATAAAAAAACAAGCTCTAATAGCTTGATTTCTTGGTTAGTCTGATACAATTATCGACCTCTCAAATCGAGTTTAAGCTGAGTTGAATAAAACAAGCATCAAAATGAAGATTGAGGTTTACAATTTCTCTCACACAATCAGATTTAAAGGGCAATCTACCGTGGTTCACAAATTCAAGAATTGAAGTCAAGTTACTCCTCCATATATTTATTTCCCATCAAAGTTGAGAGACAGACTAGATAACACTTTCAGATACAAGACATGTGTAAATTCAGGAATTTTTCCAAAAATTATCTAGTACTTTCACCCTGAGTTGTTGCATTCACAAGAGAAAAAATTGATGAGAAAGACTCCTAGAATAAAAGGGATAAATAGAATTTTGAATATAAATCTTATGATAATTCCACATCTTCATAACTTTTTTTATACATCCAGACATTTGATTCAAAACCAACCACTACTAATAATTTCCTCTCTTGCAGTTTATTACAATAGAATTCAACACTGTTAATTTATTACTTAAAAAAAAAGAAAAAAAAAAAAGAGTGAGTTTACAAGTCAGCTTGAGTGAGAGAGGATGATAACTTACTAGATAGAATAGAAGGTCCTTGATTGCGTATCAGTAGGATCGCTCCAGGAAAAATTTAAAATAAAAAAATAAAAAATCCAAACCCTGTCTTTGATCGGAGAAATGAGAAGTCATTGCAGGTCGAGAATAATGAATAGAAACATTCCTTGGATATGATATGAATGAGGAAAGAGCTGGGAAGTACATAGTCAAGTCAGGGAAAGCAGATGAAGAAAACGCTGTGAAATTGC